>OY720459.1:7570000-7580000 GCA_963082715.1 Harpalus rubripes | reverse complement strand
TCAAATTTGAGAAGTTTGGAATCATGTATTAATATATTTTTTCAAGAAAATCTCTTTATAGCTTCCTGTAAAGTAGTACTTCCGGTTTATCAATTTCAGAAAACATCTAGAATGTCGTTCTCATTAATATAAAAGTGTTAAATACCAAATTTGAAAAGTTTTGGATTGTAATTGTATCAATTTATTTTTTACGAAAATCTGTTCAGTGCTTTAAATAAAGTATCAGTTCCGGTTTATCATTTTTAGCTAAAATCGAATAAGTTGCTTCCTTTTACATAAAAGTCTTAAATACTAAATTTGAAAAGTTTTGGAATATATCATAATATATTTTTCACGAAAATCTGTTAAGAGCTTCAAGTAAAGTATCACTTCCGGTGTATTAATTTTAGCCAAAATCTAATATGTTATTCCCTTTCATTTAAAAGTCTTGAATATTAAATTTAAAAATAAACTCTTTATATGAATGTAGAATAGTTGGAAGTTTGTAATAAGAGTTATCGGGGAAGAAAAAATCGACACACACACAGACAGCATCGTAAAAATAGTAAAAATGTGTTGTGGGGACCCTAATTTGTGCTTATTCACTGAAATCTCACTATCGAATTTTTTGGCCGATAACAATGCCTCCCTTACCTACGGTATGTCGGGAGGTAAAAATAGATGATCCGTTTTTTGTGCCGGTGAGTGTATAATAATTGTCATTTGTATTTATTTAGTATAAAAAATTCCATAATATTTGAGTAATATGAAATAATAACTTTGTTATTAATAAATTACCTATGATCATGCTTCACGATTATTCGAAAAATTCTACATTGCAAAATTTGATAAATTAATAATGTTGGAGTAATTTAAGCTAAGAAAATATTTAATTTAAGAAAGTTTAATTAAGGCTAATGAATGTCTTGAATTAAAAATATGTTTTTGAAAACATTACTCTGTTAAATTAATTATCATCACTTTTTAAATGCCACATGTAAGACCCAATGACATGGAAAAGACGTATGTTTATAATGACACAAATATAGTATTGTGCAATAAGAAATAAACAATAAGTTTCGTGGGACACAGTATGTAATTATGTAAAATATCAAAAGAGTAATTTTAATTGAGATTTAGATGGATATGATTAAATACATAGTTTGAAGATGCAAGTATGTTATTTTTGTTGTATAAATTATTATTAAAGGTGATTTATAAAACTTTAACAGCTTATTGCTTAGGACATTTTGAGTAAAAATTATCATATAAATATAGATCATAGTTCCTAATATCTTTTCTTACCAAAATATAAAAAATTAAAATTTTATCTACGACAATTAATTTTTAAATTAATATGAAGATGTGCTTATTATTTATCTAGTGCAGAAATGCAGAACCCGATATCAAAAACAGCGCATACGAAGGTAGCACCGAAAGTTTCTGAAAACTATTGATTAAAATCTGGTGTGGCCAACACAATACCTCCCGCCATGTACCGCTCGAGTCACAAAAAAGATTAAGCTAATCTTTATTTTTGAGACCCCATGGGGTCTCGTAGCCGTAGTGTCAGGTCGCGAATCTGGGGAACTGGGTTTAATCCCGACCAATGCCAAATATTTGCAATTTTAAATGGCACAAAATTGACCCTTGCGTGGTGCACTCTCCACGCCAGTAATGACTGCCTGTGAGGTGACGCCTGGTAAGCGCCCACACGGTGCAAATATTTCATCATTACCGATACCTGTGTACAAAGCAGATTGGCACACCCAGCAATGGGTAGTAAGCCGTGATGATATATTTATTTATTTACTTATTTTTGGATTAGCGAATTTTACTCTAATTTTGGCAGTTTATTTCTTAAAATATAGTCCAATCTAATCCAAGTAACTACATTTTTGATAATAAAATGAAGATTAAATTTTAAATACCTGGATAAAATAGAATTCACGTATCCAAAAATGAGAATTAGCTTAAACTTTTTGTTGAATCGTTAATTTTTATTAATCTAAACACATACCTACATATTTACATATGCTGGAAACTGTATTGATTTCCTTTCTTATTGTTTTGTTTACATTTTTTCTTTATAAACGTTACTATATATTATTAATTTGAAATGATTAGTTCTTTGACAGTGACATTTATCTGTCAGTTACATATATTTCAATACCTGCCAAGAAGTATTGTTTGTTTAAAGCATAGGTTCCAGGATTTAAATTATAGATAATTTTATTAATTTATCCATATAATATATAGAAAAAGTATTAATGCAAATCTGTAGAAAGTTTAATAATCTTTAATTTTTATAATAACATTAATGTCGACAAAATAACATTTAAAGGTATTTTTCGAAGAAAAACTATTTTGAGCTTCTAGTAAAGTGCCATTTCCGGTTATCCGATTTACATAAAAATCTAATGGGCTTTTTCCATTACAGAAAAAGTTCGAAATACAAGGTTTCAAAATTTTCTGAATGTTAGTATTTGAGTTAGAGTGAAGGATCCACACACATACACATACACACAGACATCATCGGGAAAATGTTAAAACGTGGTCATTTACCAAAATCTCGATATGGGATTTTTAGCACGATCCCTATACCTCCCTTACCAAGGGTAGCGGGAGGTAAAATACAAAATTTTCCAAAAAATATTTTTTTATTGTTTTTCAAAATACTCTGCTTTTAACTCAACACATTTATGCATTCAATAAAACCAATCGTTAAAGCAAGAAATCCATTCTTCTTGAGACATTTGAGAGACCATGTTTTCGAAGGCTTCAACCGCTTCATTTGCACTTGTATATCGCAAACCTCACATTATTTCTTTTAATTTAGGAAGTAGGAAGAAATCATAAGGTTCAAGGTCACGACTGTATAGTGTGAGCTCCAATAATTCCACCTTTGATTCTTTTAAATAGGCTTTAGTTTGCGCAGCAATATGTGAGGATGCATTGTCCTAATGCAATACTAGTTTCATCCGAGGCCTATTTTCACGCAGTTTTTTAAACACCCGAGGCAAACAAATTGTTATGTACCAATTAGAAGTTACTTTTTTCCTGTCTTCTAATGTAATATTGACGGTAGGACCGGATTTTGAGAAAAAAGGAGGCAATCATTTTTGTACCAACACTTCGAATTCGTTTTACTTTGACAGGATTGGGGTCTGTTGGAAAGACCCATTGAGCTGATTGTTGTTTTGTTTCAGGTTTAAATGCATACATCCATGATTCACCACCTGTTATAATATCATACACTGCTTTAGATTTACCTTTGTTGTACTTTTTTAATGTTTTAATGCACCATTCCACACGATGTTGCTTTTGACCATCATTTAAATTATGAGGTATCCAACAGTAACAAACTATCCTGCCTTTTAGATGATCGAGCAAAATTTTATTTATAGCGGTCATTCCAATTCCCAAAATAGCCCGTATAATTCTGTATGTAACACGGTTGTCTTCTTTAATCATTGTACGAATAGCAGCAATGCTTTCATCCGTAACTGCAGAAATTGGCCGATCGTCGCGTAAATCGTCATTGAGAGAATATTGAGACCTAATACTATGGCTTTATTTCCAAAAGCATCTTGAAGCTTGTCAATGCATTGTTTTGAAGAGAGCGAACTTTTAAAATCGTAAAATATCATGGCTAGGTCCGAGTGGGATTAATATGTTAAAATATATTGGAAATTTTACACCTACATACTTAGTCGGCAGTCGACTGGTATAGATGCGATTCGAAGTACCGCATGTCCAACCAGAATATTCAAAAAGTTATAGCGTTTTTGTTATGCACGACTATTTGCACCAACAATCTTTATATATTACTTTATCATATTTCGAAATTCAGTTTCGCCGCTGTGATGGATATGGTTTAGATAATTATGAGTGCAAATTAATTTTCACAGGATGTGTTGATGTGCCATAAATTAAAAGCTTATTATTAAAATATTCGATTGTACGTCAGACCACTTTCGACACATGTTTCAGGTGTGGCAGTTGCGTTAATAAATAAATTTCTTTTATCTACCACATATGATATATCTTTTAGCCTTGTACCATCTGTAAACTGATATATCAAAGATATTTAAATAGAGGAAAAGAAAGTGAATCCTAGAAGAGTAAATTAAATGTTCGTAACATAAAGGAATTACGGGTCGTTATTAAAAGTCAGACTTCACGTACTACAATCCAATGTTTAAAAGCCACACTACTTTACGTACGGGAGTAGAAAATAATAGGTTTATTCCTACACGACTTTTTGGATGCGTTCATGTGCATATATCTTGTTCATGTACTCATTCAGACATATGTAAGAAACTTTGTGTGGTTGGAACGACAATGCACTTGTCATATCGTCTTAATTAACTACTGTCTCATCTGCAAAAAAAAAATCAGTCAATAAAGTATCTAAATTTAAATTTTAATTATTTATCATAAAGGGTTTCCGAATAGGAACGATATGTTCTTAAAACATCATAGCAACCATATCTAAAATTGTAGAAATCTCACTAGCTGTCGTTTGTTTTTAGTATAGTTTGACAATTCATCATGACAAAATACACGCTTAAACAACGTTTGGTTATTATCCAAAAATTTTATAAAATTAATCGTTCTTTTATTCAAACTTAACGTGTTCGTGAAGATTTTGGTCCACATAATCGCCCTTGTGTGCTTGCTATTCGTCGAATCGTTCAAAAACTCGATACAAATTTCACTCTACACGATACCAGAACACCTGTGAGACAACGAAACGTAAAAAACCAAGAGAATATTGCCGCTGTAAGTGCCAGTGTTACAGAAAATGCAAATCGGTCCATTAATCGACGTTCTCAAGAACTTGGCCTTTCAAGGATGACAACTTGGCGTATTTTGAGAAAAGATTTGGGTTTGCATCCCTATAAGATTGTGTTCACCCAAGAACTGAAGCCACTTGACCATCATAAGCGTCGTGTGTTTGCTGATTGGGCTCTAGAGCAACTTGAAGTTGATCCTGCTTTTCCAAAAAACTTATCTTTTCAAATGAAGCCCATTTTTGGTTAAGTGGTTTTGTTAACAAACACAATTGTCGTTTTTGGTATGAAAATCATCCACTACAGATTCACGAGAAGTCTTTGCATCCAGCAAAAGTTACTGTTTGGTGTGTATGTCATGGTAGCATCATCGGATAATATTTTTTTGAAGACGCAAATGGAGATGCAGTAACAGTGACTGGTGAGCGTTATTGATCAATGTTAACGGATTTTTGTGGCCAAAATTGGATGAAATGAATTTGCAAGACATGTTCTTCCAACAAGATGGTACAACATCACATGTTGCCAATGGCATTATGGATTTATTGAGAGAAAAGTTTGGTAAATCTGTTATCTCCAGAAATGGAACTGTTAATTGGCCTCCAAGAAGTTGTGATTTAACACCTTTGGACCTCGAACTATTGACGCTTTGAAATTGAACATCGAACGCTGCATTTATGAAATTACACCTGATTTATTGCAAAAAGTTACCGAAAATTGGGTTCATCGTATTCAATCCTGCAAACGAAGCCGAGGTAGACATTTGAATAATGTGTTATTCAAAACATAATTGTCATAAGTTGTACTATAAAATAAATAAAAAGTTTTGCTTTCGTCACAGATATTTTGTATTTTATTAATTTTAAAAACATCGTTCCAAATATTTCGAATTTTAAATAAATTAATAAAATAAATATATCATCACGGCTTATTACCCATTGCTGGGTGATGAAATATTTGCACCGTGCGGGCCCTTACCAGGCGTCATTTATGAAAACAGATAAATAATCACAGATTATGCTTCGATATTTTCCTCACACCGCGCGAAAATTGTTGTGCGCATGTGTGCTGACAAATGGTACATGATGATATGATGAGTAGAAAATGCGTGAATCTGTTTTTTACATGAGAGTGGAGTTTGTGAAGCGAGCCGCGGGCGAGTGATGTAACCACACAAGTGTAAAAAAGGCTTCACGCACGTATTGCACAATAAAGTTTTTATAACTTTATTTTTGTTCGGTGATGGTTCCGTAATGATTTAAGATTGTTAAAAAAAAATAAAGCGGATAAGGCAATCAAAAACAAATATCCTGTTACTACTTTGTAAAGAACTCAATCAATTACGTATATACTATGGTATACTAGTACAATTACTCAGTAACAATAATAGTAATTATATCTTTCACCGTCTGGAAGAACTACTCGTTTATTACAATTAGGATGTATCACATAATATTCAAAATAGGTACTTACTCAAACATAATTGTAACAGGAATATACAAGACAAATAAATAACTTTACTTAATGTAATGTTTATACTAACAATTTATTGAAATCACAGTCAATTTACTTCTAGGAAGCAGAGTAAAATAGAACAATAACTCTATTCTTATTTTATATTTCTCACAATAGAATACTTTTATTTCCTTAACATGTAAAGGTTAGTTTACATCATCCACTGACTGACAAAATATCATATCATCATCATCACACGCTATTATAATTAAAACAATTTTATACTAAGCACATCCTCACGAAATATGAGTGTTTCAGATTAAACCATAACCATGGCAAATGTCGCTTTTTAAATAAAGAAAGTGGGAAATCATTAAGTGAATGTCATTTAAAAAAGTGAAAAATTTAGAGTGTAAAAAGTACAATTCCAGTAAAAGGTATTGTTTTGTTAATTCGTTTTAATTGGAGGAAATGTATAGAAATATTGCTGAATTCATTTTTAAAATTTGAAAGCAAACTAGAAAATATTTTACCATTTTAATAAATTATTCTCTTACTAAGTAGATAGCATTTTATAAACTACATATACAGGGTGTAAATGAAATAAGTGCATTAAATTTAACAAGTAATGTAACTCGACGAGAGCAACAATATTTCTAAATAACTTTTTTTTCTAAGTCGTTTAGATTTTGAGTTAAAATTCTTTAAAGATTTACTGCATATTTCTTTACCCGCTCATTGAGAACAAATGGCTGCTGCCATATTCAAGTGGGATACAAGCAGCTCAAAAATTGTCGGTTATCGGTTACACTTGCAGTCAATGTAATTAATAAACGAATCAACGGAAATAACATTTATTATTAATTAATTCGTAATAGTACAATTTTTAAAATAAAGAAATTTAAATTTTGGTTAACAAATTATAAAGTTGTGTATTAAACCATGTCATAAGACAATCTGTTAACCCACGAATCCAACTTTGGAAAACGAGCCGCTTCGCGGTGAGTTTTATAAAGGACGAGTACGATCACAGTTCTTATGAAACATGTTTTTATATATTTTTTCTATTTCGGTGTTCTTATGTTTCTATAAAAGCACTGTTTTTCACTGAAAACACGACATTTAGAAAATCTATAAACGTACTGTTTTTGGCGCCTTTTGTATTCTATAGGTGGTAGTCATGCTTTCATAACTGACAGATAACCTCCAAATGGTAAATTGTTTGTTAAAATATTTTTTCTAATTGAGGATTTTTATCCTTTCTCTAGGTGATAGGACTAGAAAGAAAAGAAATTTATAGCTATAGCTGTGTTAGTTAAGAAAGAATAAGAATCTGTGAAGTTAAAATTTCAACTAAAAAATTATGAAACAAGAAACAATGTACTCAGGTTTACTTTGTCAAAATAATTAAAACGGTAAGTTTTATTTATTACAATTTACATTTATGGTAATGCAATTTTGAATTGAATGTATTGTTATTCCATGCAGGTTATGAAATGTATGATGCACGTTACTTGAAAATATTGACACTGTCTACTCAATTTGTGGCGGCTACTAGCAAACAAATATGAAAAGTTGACGTTTTAATCCATGATTTCCAGTTCCACGTTGTGGCGAACTATCGAATATATGACATACGAGTATATGTTTTGTATTAAAAAGTGTAAGAACAGCTGTTGCCGTTATCTGTGCAACTGAGCAGTGAGTGTTGACAAAATAGTGGAAAGTAATTAATAAATAATAAATTGTTCATTAAAGTATTTCATTATTTAAAGAGTTTTATTTCTATGTTGTTTTCTCAATAAAAAGGCTCGATGGTCCACATAACGACCTTCAATCCCATATTCAAGTTTTATTTATGATACTAAACAAAACACGAACCACCGATATCTCAAATCAGGATGGTTTATTAATAAACCTTGGAGTTCATTGTATGTATTGGTTTTCCTCTTTGATAATTGTATAATGCTTGATATAATGTTTTAATGTAAACAATCTGACAAAATCACAAGATACACAAACTGTCAAAATGTGAAATTTCAATTTTTAGCGGGAAGCGCTACCAACATAACTGATAAAAAAACACCAACTCATAATTTTGACAAGTCCTTTTTTTAAATCTAATTGTAAAATTACCTCAATAGAAAAAATAGTATAAAAAACATGTATCATAACGCACTCGTCCTTTGTAAAACTAGCCTAGCGGCTCGTTTTCCAAACTTGGACTCGTACGTTAACAGATTGCCTTATGATACTTGTGTTTTAATGTACTATTTTTCTATTGGGGTAATTTTATAATTTTATTAAATTTTTAATAAATGCGACTTGTAAAATCAGTTACGTTGGTAGCATTTCCCTCTAACAAATTGAACTTCAAGGATGAGAATTCTTTGTTGACTGTCAGCAATTTGATGTTGATGTCATTTATGTATCAATTTTAAAAGCAGTAAGTCATAGAAAACGAAAAGCTCCAAAAACAGTACGTTTATAGATCTTCTTAACATGTTTTCAGTGCGTTTATAGACTCATAAAGGCCCCGATATAGAACAAGAATTTAATCAAATCAAGCATTATTAAAACTCGGAATATATATTGAGAGGGAGAGGGGGGTGCAGTCATGAATTTTGGCCTAGGGCGTAAAGAAATGCTAATCCGGGCCTGCAAATAATCTTTCTCTTTCTTATGCAAAATGTTGCTAAGCTACTGCTATAAAATGATGTGTATTCTTTCTTCGAACAAATAACCTTGAATAGTCATCTTTCGTGAATAATATAGTGCACTACAAATTTAAAATTATTGTTCATTGTTGTTTGTACATTAGTACTGTACTATAATTGGCACTAGCTCCTGTTGTACGGTATATTATTATAAATAAATAAATAAACAAATAAATAAATAAATAAATAAATAAATAAATAAATAAATAAATAAATAAATAAATAAATAAATAAATAAATAAATAAATAAATAAATAAATAAATAAATAAATAAATAAATAAATAAATAAATAAATAAATAAATAAATAAATAAATAAATAAATAAATAAATAAATAAATAAATAAATAAATAAATAAATAAATAAATAAATAAATAAATAAATAAATAAATAAATAAATAAATAAATAAATAAATAAATAAATATATAAATAAATAAATTAACCCCTTTTATGGCCATATTATGGTAAAAACTGTAAGTCTCAAATCCATAAATATTGAACAAAATCGCAACGAAAGCTGCCATTCTTATGTACAAAAATAAATGTGTTTTTGTCAGTTTTTTTTTACATATTTAGACTTACAGTTTGAGCATAATACGGTCATAAGACACACTTATTTCTCACTTCTAGTTTATATAATCTATCGTGTTCGCTCTAGGCATCCACATTTCTGAATACTTCTCAAGTTACGGAAACTCGAGTGTTCGAGCAGGCGAGTAACTCGTGCATCAAGCAGCAGTTTGTTAGTGCAGTGGAACATAGGCTCGACATGTAATTATAGACTGCACCGAACACGAACACACGATATTACTTACTTTCGTTTACTTACTGTGCTGTTATGGTAATATGCTACAATTGTAATGGAATATGGGTGTGAAATGGTTTACAGCAATTAAATTTGGTATTTCGAATTTCGAATAGAATATTGAAAATAATAATGGTTCCTCAATTTTAAATCATTTATGCCCAGTTGCACCAATAAGGCTTAAATTTTAAGCTAAGCTTAAACAAAAAAATCTGATGTGGCCAGTATATTACCTTCCGTCATTTAT
>OY720459.1:7502500-7565000 GCA_963082715.1 Harpalus rubripes | reverse complement strand
GTACGATAAGTACAAAGTGTACATTTTATTATTTTTTTATGGTGAAAGACTGTAGAAAAAATCTTGTGTGTGTTTCGAGCGTAAATCGACATTGTCGATTTCGAGAGAATGCCGCGCTCCTGCGTCGCACGTCAATAACGTCTCAATCGACAATGTTCCATTTTGCGCTTTTAATACACAAATAGCTATTATTTCTTTTTAATACAATATCTTACTATAAATATAAAATAAACAAGCAAACAAAAAATACTAATGCGATACTTGGCAGTGCTTTTGGGAAACCAAAATGTCAGTTTCGTTTTAAGAAGTAGTGATCCAAGCAATTTTTGTTCTAATTTTACTTTTTGTGTGCTTCATTCTTGAAAATAATTGTTCACAAATATATGTGCTACCAATAAGCGAGGACATAAATAAGGCGTGGTCGTGAAACGAAGGATATTTTTCTCTCGAGAGATACGTTTTGTAAAACTAATAAAGAAACATATCCAAATTTCTCGTTGAGTTGAATATCTGATTGCAATTCTATGACGTCCATTTAAAAATTCACTGGTACATTCTATTATATTCTATTTATGTCGACTGAAAATGGAGTTGCAAATATATCAAAAAAATTGTTGATTGTTTCAGAAATCTTGAAATCTATTATTAAATACCTGAATCCAGCAATAAGTGCCCGTGTGGTGACGCCTGGTAAACGCCCGCACGGTACAAATATGTCATCATCATTACTGATATCTGCCTACAAAGCAGATTGGCACATCCAGCAATGGGTAATATGCCGTGATGACATATTTATTTGAATCCAGATAGTTTGCAAAAGTTAGCATGATTGTGGTAGATGGCGTTATTTAAATTACATTTGTACAGTTAAAGTTTACGAGTAAATAAAGTCGGTGTTATTTTAGTTTTGTCTGTGATTGAATTGTGCGAGTGTAATCTATAGTGACTAGCGAATGAAAGTTGACGTTTAATTTATTTTATAAATGTGGTTTCTTTGTGGTTTCTTTTGAAACCCTAGAAGAATAGAATTGTACGAAATATTCAGGTATAAAAATTTTGCATGAACCCATTTGAATACTGGACTAGGAAAGCACAGAAATACATTACTATGTCTGGCTGAAAATAGATGGTCGACTAGGGTAACTGAAGATCAAAACAGGGATGCGTTTAAAATATTTTAAACATTTTTCGTTTATGTTGAGTATAACAAAATATTTTGATCTTTAAACTATTTAGTTGGGCAATTCTATGAAATATGATTATTTTTAATTTCCTCTAAAAGTAATTCCGACTCGAGGGTTGCTTACATCTGAGACGAACGAACTAGAATTTGCGGTATTGAATTTTTTAAATACATCCCTGAATCCTGTTGCTAAGGTCATTTTAAATGCCTCCTGGTATTGAAACCAATTCTAATCTTCTGTAACGGAATACATAAGGGTCAGTTTCCTTTCAAATCAAATATAGGGAAATATTTTCAAAAGAAACCACAACTATTAAATAATCTAAACGTCAACTTTCATTCGCTAGTCATACCATACTGCAGTAACGCCATCTACCACGATCGTGGTAACTAATTAACTAGACGCTATGCGTTGCCTGGCTGCGGGTCCTGGTTAAGTTTGTCTGTGCTAAAAGTGATATATTAATGTGAGAATTTTATAACACTATCGGGCCACATTGCTAGGAGTTTGGAGCCGCATGCGGCCCGCGGGCCGCAAAGCATCCCGCGCGGTCAAATTCCACGTGGTCGAAATCCCATGCGATCGAAATCCCACGCGGTCGAAATGTACCCCCCACCACTTTGTCCGTTCTACAGAAATTCAAATATATCACGCCGTCGAATCCCACCCGGTCGAAATGTCACACGATACAAATCCCTCGCTCCCGTACCGCTCTCTTTATCGATCGTATTGCATTCTAACAATCTGTGCTTCGTGGTAGTTCCGCGTCAAAGATAATATATTAAAAAAAATTAAAACATATATTATTATACAACAAACTAATGAATGAAGCAGGAAAAGAATTTACCTATACATTTTAAGTAAAATTATTGATATTTCTGGTCCGCCAGTTTAGATTAACTGTCATATTATATGAATAAGCAGTTCATTTTTTATTTCAGTTGTAAAATTATGTATTACTCTTTCTATTATAAATCTTATGTTGCCTTTATTCCCAAATATATTTTCTTCCACTCGGCATATTTTGACAATAACGGTAACTTGATGTATCTACACATACTTATCTACTTGAAAATAAATTTAATTATTTTATAATATTAAATAACTAGTTAACTATCATGTGTACTTTAAATGTATGGGTAAATTATTTTCCTACTTCATTCATTAAATATATATATATATATATATATATATATATATATATATATATATATATATATATATATATAATGTTTTAAAATTTCTTTTTCCTACAACCGTGCGTGAAATGTACTTTTCACGCACTCATTACAGTGTGTAAAGTGTCACTTTTCAAGCACTAGTGCTTGGAAAGTAAATAAGCGTTGCTAGGCAACATTAAAATTCGGTTAATTTACCTGTCAAGTATATAATTAGGTAGTAAATAAAAATGAATGTATGTAATAAAATTTATTAAGAAATATGAATATACACTGTAAATGAAACAAATCTAATATTTTTTTTAACAGATTGAGCACTAATCTAATTTTTAAGAACATTAACATTTTTTTGACATGTATTCTAGCCTAATTTTTAATATTAATATTAAATGTACATTATAAAAGACTAATCATCGTCTGTCTGAGATTCTTCGAAGTATTTAAGCTACATTTTGTACAGTGTTATGAGAAAAAGTACTAACAGTATTTGAAGCTCCTGGATGCCTGTACACTCAGTATTATGAGAAACATCAATACGATTTCGGTTGTAGGAAAAATATTGTATGCAACACGTGTGTAAAATAGTATTTTTTGTCTCGTGCTACAATTTCCGTAAAACATCGCACTCTACCAAAAAAGTACTACTTTATACACTTGTTACATAAATAACTATTTAATATATTATCTTTGACACGGAACTACCATGAAGCATAGATTGTTAGAATGCAATACGATCGATAAAGAAAGCGGTACGCGGGAGGGAAGGATTTGTATCGTGTAACATTTCAACCGGGTGGGATTCGACGGCGTGGAAATATTTGAATTTCTGTAGAACGGTCAAAGTGGTGCGAGTACATTTCGACCGCGTGGAATTTCGACCGCATGGGATTTCGACCGCGTGGGATTTCGACTGCGTGTAATTCGTCCGCGCGGAACGTACTCGCGGGCCGTAGGTTGTACACCTTTGATTTAGAGGAATGTATTTAAGTGAAATGCCGGTATATTGCACGTTGCAATTTTGGATTTAGAATAAACATACTGGTTAGAATTAAATTGGTAAACTGAAGACGGTATAATTGCTTTGATTATAACGAATGTAACAAAAGTTTCTTTAACACAGATAAGTCATTTCATTAGTCAAAGGAGGATAATTTTGGAGCCAAACCAATAGAATGACTCGTTTCTGTCAAAAAATTAATTCCACATTCTCTTGTCTCGGCAAATGGAGTATAGGAAAAGATATTTATTAAATGCATGATATGAATGCAAGATACACATTTCATTTACATTTCAAATATGCAAGTACATTATTCATTGAGTCACTACTGCTCGTAAAATAATGAATATAATAAAAGTGCAATTCCATTTTGCAATTTCTTTAAAATAACAGCTCTTCACGTTTTATGCAAAATACTATAAAAGTACATTTAATGACTGTATGAAGAAATACAACAAATAAAAGTGTAACAAATTACAACAAAATTGCATTGTTTTATTGTGTTTGATTTTCCGATGAATGCATAAGATAATGCGCTACGCCATTGTTAAAGAATTTCTGTTTTTATAAACTAGTTCAAGTATTTAATAATTCCATACCCCGTAGCTATATACGAGTGCACTAAGGTGTCCATATTTACAAGTAATAATTTCAATTGAATTGTTGGGAAATTTGTATTGTAATGATCAATTATTACATAGTGCATTTGAGATATTATTTTAGAAGCAATTTAAATTGTGTAGCCAAGACGCCATAAGATAAATGTGGAGTATGTCTAATCGAAATATAATGAGAATGATAAAGAAAAATAAACTAAATTTTATAAGAAGTCATTACTGATACCTGCATATACAATTTAAATTCGAATTCATCATTACATTTATAAAGTGACACTTTATCTACTGAAATCTTGTTACTAAAGCAACACTTTAATGACAAAAATGGTTAAAAAATAAGGACAAACATATGTTTATGTTATTTATTATTTGGTTTGCTTACGTTCTTACAGATTTCAAAAATGTGATAATTCAAGTCTTGAAAGTAGTAAGAATTTAAAATAGAGTACTTAGATGTTAAAAGGGCAATCAAAACTCGTATATTTTTGTGATAAGACAAAGGTAAGAGCAATCGCAAATAAATAACTTTTTACAAATTTTTCTAAATTATAGTCAGGAATAATATTTCAACTTTGTTATTTTTTTAGTCAAAATTCTGTTTAGAAAAAATTGTCATTTTTCCCACCGCGGTTTGTTAAGTAACAATGACGGTTTCAATAAATATTTGAAATTAAATTTATTTTGACATTTGACATATTGACAAGAGTTAAGAGTTAAGTTAGGTTAGAGTTAAAATTTATATTTATTATTCTATAAACCGACAAATAAATACCTCAAATTTTAATTTAAAAGAGTGCTTAAACTGTTTGATGTAAATATTTTTCTATAAAAAAATCTAATTTCAGAAAGTAATAACAGGTAAGACAACTAAAATGGAAGATATTTATTTGACACGTGAAATAGGAAAAATATTGTTTGTATTTTTGCGCAAATTGTGTTTAGTCATTTCACTCACTTACTCTTAAAACAAAAAAAATCTATTATAATGTTAATTTTTTAAAATTTAATCAAAGCAGTGTAATAATCATGCATTTATTTATTACTTTACTAATACATATTGTGTTTTTTTTCATGAATACAATAAAAAAAAATCTGGTGTGGCAAATAGAATATCTCCCGCCATTTACAGCCCGCGTCACAAAAAAATTTAAGCTAATCCTTATTATTGGATTAGCGAATTTTACTTTAATTTTGGCAGTTTATTTCTTAAAATATAGTCTAATCTAATCCAAGTAATTACCTTTTTTGATAATAAAATGAAAATTAAATTTTAAATATTGGGATAGAATAGAATTCACTAATTTAAAAATGAAGATAAGCTTAAACTTTTTTGCGAATCATTAATTTTTATTAATCTAAATACATACCTACATATGAATGTACTTATGCTGGAAACTGTATTAATTTCCTTTCCTATTGTTCTATTTACTTTTTTTATTTTAAAACGTTACTATTATATGAAATGATTAGTTCTTTGACAGTTACATTTATCTGTCAGTTACATACATTTGAATAACTGCGTAACCAAGGAGTTTTGTTTGTTTAAATCGTAGACTTCGGGATTTAAATTATAGATAATTTTATAAATTTATCCATAAAATATGTAGAAAAAGTATTAATGCATACATGTAGAAAATTTAATAATCGTGCCGTTTTTGGTTATCCGATTTACACCAAAATCTAATGTACTTTTTCCATAATAGAAAAAGGCCGAAATACAAGGTTTCAAAATTTTCTGAATGATAGTATTTGAGTTAGAGAGGAGGATCCACACATACATACACAGACATCATAGTGCAAATGTTAAAATTGGATCCTAGGGACCTTAAAACGTGCTCATTTATTAAAATTTTGATATGCGAGTTTTAGCACGATCCCTATACCTCCCTAACCAAGGGTAGCGGGAGGTAAAAAAAGAAGTTATTAATATAAATGCTAATCAAAAACATGAATCTACTAGGAAATTTTTAATTTACGACTATAAAAAATAATGATACAGATACCCATATTATTTTCTTTCCTTGAGTGAGTTTTGCATCTTCAATATTCTTCTATCTATTTAAATGTAAGTTAGTTATGGTAAGATAATTAGTAAATGTATTTAGTAGTTATTAGTTAATAATTGTTCATATACTCGTATGTCCATGACATTATAAATTACATTATTCATATGGATACATCTGCACTACTATGTTATTAACAATTTTCTATGCTAAAAAAATTGTTTTATGTTTTAGTCATTTACCATTTTTTAATTTACAAGAAGGATTTTGCAATAATCGAACCTTGTATAAGCAAATTATTCTAATTACCTTGGTATAGTTGGCTTCCTTATTTATACATTTATGGGATATTCTGTATGTAAATACATCCTTTTGTTAAACAATAAATCTACAGATTACAGTTATTATAGAGATGTTGTGTCTAACATAGTTTCGCTCGAAAAGTCATCTTACTTAGATGATTGCAGATTTGCAACGTCGTCTTCATATTGATTGATTACATAATCCTTATTTATACCAAAAATATTAATATATAAACTTTCAATTGTTGTTTCATCCTATACTTTTATGTGTAAAGATTACTGCTCACATCAGAATTTCATACTACAATTTTATCAATATTATCATTCATTTTAAAATTCTAAATTGTCGAGTTAAATTGCGCGACGATGTTCTGACATTATCTTGAATACTTTGCTCTGCTGATTCGATTTGGTGGCAAAAATTCGAGTCGCCCACTTTTCTTTCTTAACAATTTCACGTATCGGCTATCTGTCCAACTAACCTAAAAATAGATTTGCGTACTTAAAGTTTGTGTAACATCTTTCAAAACTTTTTCTGGCAATATTAACATGGTATATTATAAAGCACTATTATGTATTCAGGGCCGGCGCTAGGGGGTAAACGAGGTAAGCGTGCCAGAAGGGAGCCAACACGTGAGGGACGCCGAAATTTTAAAAAAATAAAAAATAGTCATAGATTTATCAAGAAAATTACGTGTAATTCTTCAAATATATATCTAATACATACTCTTAAAATACCTTTCTAAAAAGCAAATGAAAAATGACGTTAAGTATGTTTTTCCAATTCGAAATTTAAACGCCCAAACACAGTTTTACACTTTGAAACACCCCAACACAGCGTTACTTTCAATTTTTTATTATTGTCTTGCTTTCTTATCTTTTTACCTCCCGCACTAGTGCTTGAAAAGTAAATGAGTGTTGCTAGGCAACTTTTCCTACAACCGTGCGTGAAAAGTACTTTTCACGCACTAGTGCTTGAAAAGTAAATAAGCGTTGCTAGGCAACATTAAAATTCGGTTAATTTATCGGTCAAGTATATAATTAGGTAGTAAATAATAATGAAAGTGATAAAATTTATTAAGAAATATGAATATACACTGTAAATGAAACAAATCTAATATTTTTTAACAGATTGAGTACTAATCTAATTTGTAAGAAAATTAACATTTAGTTGACATGTGTCATTGACATATTACATAAATGGACCCAACGTAGAGAGAGAGGAATTGACGCTCACCTTAGAAAAGAAAAGAAATATAAGCGGGGCAACGTCAAACAAGAACATTGTTGCAGTCTATTGTTTTGTTTGCTGGTCTGACAGTAGTGACAGCTAGTAAAAGTGCAATATATTTCCTCAGAATATTAGTAAAAATAATATTCATATCTCTAAGTAAGAGTTAGTTACAATACAAAGTGAGTAATTTTGATTTAATGTGAAATAGAAATAATTTGAATGTAGTTTGCTGGTAATTCAGGTCTGTCATTCATACTATGCATATGTGTGATTTCATTTATATTTCAGAATTCTTTTAAAATGGTAATGTCATGCAGTGCAAATGGATGCACAGTTCGTTATCAAAAAGACATAAAGAGTAGATTTCCGAAAGATGAACTGTGAACAGACTGGCTTATTTCAGTTAGAAGACACAATTTCAAGCCATCCAAACATTCTGTGATATGCAGAAATCATTTTCAATCGACAGACTATACCTAAAATGTGTATAAAAATAGTTTTAAATAAATAATATTAGCTAAAGCAAAAGTACTTTTCTATTTTTGTTATTTTTACAAATAATTTGATATGCGAATGAAATATTTTATAAATATGAACTATATTTTACATTGTCATTCATTATGAATGAGATGAATATTCCTAAGCACTCTGTGTTATTTTTCATCTTTTGACTTTGCCCCTAACTTAGCGCTGTCCTTTTCTAAGGTGTGCGTCAATGCTTATACAGTAAAGCAGCACCTACGTTGCGTCCATTTATATAATACGTCAATGACATGTGTTCTAACCTAACCCAATTTTAATATAAATATTAAATGTACAATTTGTACATTATAAAAGACTAATCATCGTCTGTCTGAGATTCTTCCAAGTGTTTAAGTTACAATTTGTACAGTGTTATGAGAAACAGTACTAACAGTATTTGAAGCTGCTGGATGCCTGTACACTCAGTATTATGAGAACATCAATACCATTTCGGTTGTAGGAAAAATGTTGTACGCAGCACGTGTGTAAAATAGTATTTTTTGTCTCGTGCTACAATTTAAAACATCGCACTCGACCAAAAAGTACTACTTTACACACTTGTTACATAAATAACTATTATATCTATAAGGGGCGAAGGGGAGTGCCATTTTATAGACTGCGGAAGGGCGCCAGATACCATATCGCCGGCCCTGTATATATTTATTATGTGACAATTTTCCTCAAAACTTATGTTACATACGTTACAATACTCATAACTATCATTTCACAACCTAACCTTGCAACACAATCCATTCCAATAATTCTTACTAGAATAGCTGCATTGTAATGCACATATCATCGTAATAGCTATAGCAAATAATTCCCGATGTTTCTTATGTTGTAACGCCCGGACACACCTCGAGGCTCAACCTACTCTCGACTGCGTAACCACCGAAGAAGAAAAGAAGCAATTATTACATCGTTGGTTTAAAAACTGAAAGTGGTTGTTTGTATTTACTCAATTTTATTTTCACTAGAAAAGAAAGTCAAGATCTTGGCGAATAAATCAAGAAAGAATTGATAAAAAAAGGTGTTGTGTTAATATTTATATACCTATAGAATGTGAAACATATGAAGTGTCTTTCCTGTGCAACAGGTTATACAAAATGTGGAAAGTATTGTAAATAATCGAGACAGAGCTGGTTTTTGTGGCTGGATATAGTGATTTTACTTTTTACTTAATATAGATTGGATAAATGTATAATGTACGAGTATATTTATTTAACAGGAGAGATTTTATGTGATTGTTAAAGTACATTATCTTAAAAGACGTTGTAGCAACTGTACAAATATATGTATAAGTACACAAATGTATCAGAAATGGTAATATTGATTCAAATTGCAGTATTTATATATGTATTTATAAAAAAAAAAAAAATTCATAGTAATACATATGTACTTACATCGATAAAGTAATATGTATAGTTTGTTCATAGATATAAGAAAACAATTCCCATTAGACCCCTGGAGTGAGTAAACCCTCACTGGATTAAAGAAAATTTATGGTTGCAAAAATGTCAAAATTTCCAGTAATGGATTTAGAATAATTGAAAATATATTTTCCCGAGGTAATTTGTTCATTTTCATGGAATAAAACACAACATATAATAATACACAATTTTTTTATTAACAAAGTTAAAAGTCAATATAAAAATAGCAATCTAAGAATTATTTATTTGCTATTGCATGTATGTCACTGTCATATACATAATATTTTATAAAGAATGTTAAAAATCAACATAAAAATAACACAATTTTAGAATTATCAATCTACTATGAGCCTATATGTCACAGTCATTACAAAAATCTAACTCACTTTCAGAACTACTACCACATTCATTAAGATTAATAATGAACTCGTCATTAATATTATTTATATTAATATATTGATCTTCAATATCAATAATATGTCGAATACATTTCGTCCATCTTTCTTGACTTATATGTTTTCTATTTCTCGTTTAATCAAGGATATAACACTGGGGCTATTTGATGGTGACACATTGTTTCTTCTAATATTTGCTTTTATATGCCCCCAAATTAGTTCAATAGGATTAAAGATACAATAATATGGGGGTAAACGCAATACAGTATGTCCATAAGTTGCAGCTAGTTCATCACAAACGTATCTTTTACAAGTAGGTTTCGTTTTCACCTCTTCCATTAACTCATCTTTCGTATATATTCGTATAATTATCTTCAAAGTATAAGTCTTGAGCATAAAGATATTCCATAATTCCGATTTATTGCTGGATTTATTTGGTACTTTTACACTTTGCCGAGAATGATACGGCGCATTGTCCATTACTATTACACTGTGCGGAGGTAAATTTTGTAATAAATTAGTTTCAAACCAATGTTCAAAAATAACTGCCGACATGTTGTCATGATAATCAAGACTACTGTCTTTTACATTTTTGGCAGATAACAGCAGTCCGTTGTTGATCCACCCATTTTCATATCCAGAGTGTAAAATTATAATGCGTTTTCCTCGGGATACAGGCACATCTACAGAACAACCTGGAGTGTCATCTTGCCAACTTTTTTTCACAATATATCATGCGAATCGTAGCAGGTTTCATCCAAATAAATTATTGGGCGATTTTCGGTCCGATAACGTTTAATTTGAACCAAAAATGTATGTCTCATTTCACATATTCTTCGGCTTTCCATAATAACTTGTCGTTTGTTCACTTTTTTATACTTAAACCCCATATCCTTTATAATTTTGTACAGTGTTGTCACTGAACATTTAATGTGAGTTTCGTTTGTCACTAATTTCTGGTGTAAACTTCGAATAGTAGGCAGAACTTTTTCACTATACATATTATAAATAGTTCTACGTATAACGTCTTTCTCAAATTCATTCACTACTTTTGTTTTTCCAGCATCACATCGTGTTTTTTTTTCTTCTGCTGCAGAATGTACCATTTTCCATACAGTACTATATGGCACATCGGTTGCTTCAGCTGTTTTTTTAAGTACTGAATCACAATTTTTGTCTTTATTAAAATAAAGATAAACATTCCGAATCATTTTTTTCGCGTCGCTCGATAAATGTTTTCGATGCTGGGCTTCGTCCACGACGTCCTCTTGTTCATCCCATGGTCTCCACATTTTGACTACTTTTAATTTAGAACAAGTAGTTGTTTCAAAAACAGATTCGATTCAACTGAACTCATATTTTTCTTATCCTTTATAAAGGAATAATTTAGAAAAGGGATTATCTATGTAGCTGTATGATTCTAAACAAAACCTATGGTTGGTTAAACAGTAATCTTGTTTTATGTTAATGATAGAATTACCGTTAAGTATAGAAATTTTTAATTTTAATTGCAGTATTACGAAAAATAACAGTAAAGTTCATTTTTCCTGTAATCCGGCCCCTTCAATCGGTGCTTGGACCGCATGCTGTGGGGCGGTTTGCCACAGTCGTTAGTGACCCAGGTAGATTTTCTTATATCTATGAACAAACTGTACTTACATAATTGAAACCTAAGTTTGATCTTCCGTAGTCCGATCCAGGGACGGACAGGGCCACCGGGAAATCGGGATATTCCCAAAAGGCAGCGACTTGTAGGAAGCCGGTGGGCCTAGCGGTTATTTCTTTTCTGACAAGTATTAGGGAGTTTTTGCATAACATACAAGAAGATTCCGTCAACGCTAACGTTACTTCTTTAATAACGGAGGTACAAAGTAACGGGTTTTCAAAAGTTCGGATTTTGCATTACGTTTATTTTGACGTTCAAATGACAGTTGTTTAAATATCTGTCATTTTCATTGTATTTTGGTAAAGAAATCATACACTAATGGAAGAACTATTTAATGTATATCTACAAACTCTTGATTTTTGCAATAGACACATAGACATGCTTCTGTAAAATCTAATTGTGATGATATAACATATGAAATGCTTCATAAATGTGTACATGAACGCATCCAAAAAGTCGTTTAGGAACAAAGTGTTACGTCATACTGTATCTATAAGGTATACTACCCATTTCTTACTGTTTCTGATATTTTTGTATTGGAAATGTCTAGAGTCACGTTAATGGACACCTAATACGAAATATATGAAATGTAGGTACACGGTAAATTTTTGCGTATGGCGGGTAAAACGTCATCACCGCTTATGTTAGGCATCTAACGTGCACCGACTTATTGCGCCCAAAATATCCAAAAGTGCAACTTAAAGAAATGAGGTTATGTTTAGGTGTTAAAACTTAGTAGTGCAGTTGCAAATTGCGCTTGCATTTTTATATAACAACCCTATTGTAAAACCCATCTTTTAATTATTAAACGCAGCTAGATAGTCAAACCTTCGTTGACTTAGCGATTTTTTACTATCTGGCTAGTATATTTATCTAAATATAAAACAATAACCTAACCTAAGGCACATAAATTTCGCCTAAATATATACGTATACGTATAGTCCAAAATTTGAATGCTACTGGTATCCAGAGTACACTATTATTCACGAAAGATGACTATTCAATGTCATTTATTCGAAGAAAGAATACACATCACTTTATAGCAGTAGCTTAGCAACATTTTGTATTAGAAAGAGAAAGATTATTTGACCTACGTCTGTTTAATTTATGTGGTGTGACAGATATACGTAAATAGTGGCATTACTTTCTAACACACTATAAATAATAATGACATATGTCGTAGAATTACAGATACCTAATTATCTACTACACTGCCCTCTGTGCTAATATTTACCCAGTGGCGTTGACGTTTAAGTCAAATTATTATTCCTCGGTTTATAAGTTAAGTCTATGTTTTTGTATTTTGCAAAAACATAAGTGAAGAACATAAATCTCCAGAAAGGCATTATTTAGAAAGAAACATAATTTTCAAATGAATTATTCTTATTTTTTCAGATAAAATGTGTCCATAAATATTTCAGGTTGTACGCTTATGCATACAAAATGCAATGAAGTTATCTGCAAGTAATATTATATCAGACGGCTCACAAATGACCTTGAATAGTCATCTTTCGTGAATAATAGTTTACCAGAGTCATTCAACATACATATCTTTCACTTTAATACAAATGCACTTGGTTTCTATATCTTGCGTGGCATTATAAATTCAAACAAGGATTATTTGGTTTACTTTTATTGTTTCGAAATTTTCTGTATTAATTTACTTGAAAATGGATACTGAATTTCAGAAAGGTAATAACAGAAAGCTTGGAAATCGGGGCCTTTGAAAATAACAAAAAAGTACGATGATCAATCAAATATGAACCCGATTATTTTAAAAAACTTCAATTAAAATATTTCTAATACATTATACAGGATTTGCCCAATTACCCGTCGGCAGAAAAACTACCTTTAGTGTAGCGGGAGGTATAAATATGTTTTACATAATGAAATCAGCACACATTACTAGTATGTTACGTAGGCGAGATACTCGTATATCCGGCATTCACTTTTATCCTGACACTATTTGTCTCTCTACCTATAGGGCAGCAATGTGTCAGCTATTTTATTACTTTTTTTAAATAATTCAACTTTGATTGCGCATACCAGTTTCTACTTTTAAAAAATGTATGTTAATGGGAAGGGTCACAACTAATTTTAGATGAAAATATTTCCCTCAGCCTCTACGGTTCTGTCTGAGGGCACTACAACTACTCGTAGATTGCTACTAAGGTTAATTTCTAAAGTTCTCGTCCTTCCTAACACAGATGTCACGTTTAGTCAGGAACTAATAGAGTGCCTTCAATAAGAGTGATGCCAATGGTGGTCTTCATTTTCATTGGCTACAGCAATGACCGCCATATTTGTTCCATTCTGTTCATGGTTTAGCTTGCTTTGTATAGGAGTTCGTGTTTGTTTGATAGTTTATATTGAATTTATGTAATTATTAGTGTTTAATTTCTTTTAATATTAATTACTACACCTTAGTTTTTATGTACATGGTAGTTTTAGTGCAGTTTAAGTGCATATAAGGACACAATTTGTGATAAGTGACTGCATCGAAGATTATTTAATAACGAGGTAAGTAATATAAGCCAATTTTATGTAATAAATAAATAGAATGTAAAGTTTTGTACACGATAATAGCCAGTTGCAAATTTATTTAAGTATTTATCAAATGAATTATATCCAATTGAAACCAAATTGTAAGACATAACCAATCTTTGCTGCTGTCATTATTTCGGTTTGACATTTATATTTCATTTAAAGAATACTTCAAATTAATTATTGTTGACAACAAAATAATTCGTTAATATTTTTAATAAATACATACATACATAAAATCACGCATCTCCCACTTAGAGGGTTCGTACAAACCCGAAATAAATAAATAATTGGGCAGTGTATTTTGTACACAACTGTGAACAAGTATATTTCGCAGAACAAATTTTAATGGAATATGCAAATGATTTGATTTACTTGTAATTGTTATATTATTTCATTATAATGAATGTTTTTTGTATAGATGGTTGGCTGCTGTGCCTTTGGTTGCTCCAATCGGTCAGAGAAAGGATTTCTTATGAAAGCATTTCCTACGGATCCGGATCGCAGAAAAACATGGGCAGCTAAAGTGAAACGAGAGGGTTGGACACCAACTAATTCGTCTCGACTTTGTGAAGTAAGTAAAATTTAATTAAAAGTGTATTCATGTTTTATTAATTTTTTTACTAATAATATTCGACTTATAGATCCACTTTGCACCTGAGATGTGGGAAAAGACGAGAGAAGATGGCAAGAGGATTCTAAAACATAATGCGATTCCCACAATATTTAGTTTTACTGTACCGACGAAGAGAAGAAGGTCGCCGGTGAAAAGAAGATATCCAACACTTCAATTACCTGCCCCTGAAAATGTAGCAACGTTTGAACCACAACCCTGCACGTCTACAGCAAGAACTGAAAATAAAGGATCCTCCTCTTCAACAAGTTCATCGCCAGTACGATCATTATCACCAATGGAAGAAAAACTACGATTAATTAAAAAATTACGCCAATATGAGACATCGTATAGGAAATTACTTCATAAAACAATAAAATATAAGAATCAAGTTCGGGCTTTGAAACGGAAAACTAAACGTTCTAATTCTGAAGATGAAAAATTGTTACGCAAGATTTTTAATGATGATCAAATTTTGACATTACGAAGGAAATCCACAAAATTTATGAAATGGTCCAACAGTACCATGATGAGAGCTATAAAACTAAAATTTTCTTGTGGAACTAGTGGATATGAAGAGTTGTTACGGCAAAAAATACCTTTACCATCTCTTAGAACAATAAGCAGGAGATTGCAGAATATTCATTTTGATAGTGGTATATTACATGAAGTTTTTTCATTTCTAAAGTTAAAGATAGAAAGTTTCAAAGAAGATCACGAAAAAGATTGTGCTCTAATTTTGGATGAGATGGCAATAACACCAGGAAATACATATGATACAGGACTAAAGAAATATTTGGGTACTGTAACATTACCAAAACATGAAGGAACAGCAACTCACGCTCTGGTAGTTATGATTGGAGGAATTACTGCACGTTGGAAACAGACAGTGGCTTACTATTTAACAGGAGACTCAGTGAATGGTGCTATATACCAAGATATTTTATTTGAAATTATTAATAAAACGGAACAGCTGGGTTTAAATGTTTTAAGCATCACATCTGACATGGGCGCGTCTAATCAAGCCTTATGGAAACTGTGGCAAATAACAGCAGGAATATATTCCCAGACCCGCAATTTTATTGTGCATCCAACTAATCCACAGAAAAAAATTTACATTTTTGCAGATGTTCCACATTTATTTAAAAACATCAAGAATATGCTTATGACGAATAAAACAATAGAAATATCCGAAAATATCAGAATAAAACATAATTTACCAACAAATGTTATATCTGCTCAGCATATTCATGAACTTTTTGACTTTGACAAAGATCATGATCTTCGGCTTGCACCCAAATTAACAGAAGAAGATTTAGCTCCGACTCACTTTCAAAAGATGAAAGTATCGAAGTCTACCCACGTCGTAAGCCATGATGTTAGTAGTGGTTTAAAATTTTTAAGCGATGAGCTAAATAAACCAGAATATAAAACAACAGCATGGTTTCTGGATACTTTAGAAAAGTGGTTTAAATTGATGACTTCACGCCATCCATTATTTGCATTAAGCAAAATAAAAATTGATGAATATGACAGGGCTATTTAATTTTTAAAAGAAGTAGTAGAATTATTTTCTACTTTAGAAGTTGGGAAACAAAAAATGTGGAAACCATCGCAAACAGGATTATTAATATCAACAGAATCCGTTCTTAACCTTCAGGAATTTTTGTTAGAAAGTAAAGGTTATAGTTTTGTTCTTACTTCTAGATTTACGCAAGATTGTTTAGAGAATTTATTTAGTGCAATTAGATCTAAACAAATCATACCAAATGCACAGCAGTTTAAAAATAACTTAAAATTAATAACTGTTTCACAATATTTAAAAGATGTTTCCAAATCGAGTTATGATAAAGATGAAAGAGAATTTTTGTCAGACTTTTTGGACGTAGTAGCAACAAATACTGCACCAACATATGATATAGTAAGCTTCCCTTCTAATTTTCAATTACAAAATGTAAATTTGAATATTTCAGAACAAAATTCTTTATACAGTATTGCAGGATATTTAATTATGTATTAAAAAAACTTCAAAAATTTGTGATAATTGTATATATTCAGTAGGGTCAAAAAGTTATATAAAACTTCAGTGCAGTAAATATGTTAAAATCAAAAGTTTCAAAAAAGACACTTTATTTTATTGTAACGAAGAAACATTTAACTTTTTTTTAAATCTAGAATCTGCTTTTAGACAGTACTACAATATTGTTTCTAAACAAAATATCAATTTAAAAGATTTTTTTATTGAGAAATTAAATGAAATATCAGGAGTCGATTTTATATTAAATTGCCATAATTTAAAACAAAAAATAATAAAACGATTTGTTTTATTTAGGCTGAAAATTGCAAGCAAAAAACTAGAACGTAAGAAAATATTACATGCTAGTAAATCATTAATGTCTTCCACTTTGTAATTTGAGTTTTTTTTGTTATTGTAACCTTTTTATAAATATATTTTTACAGTAAGAACCATTTTTCCTATATTTCAATATACTTATATTATCTTGATGAACTCATTTTTGATACCTACAATAAATTATTTTTTTTTTGTTCATGTAAAATTTATTGGTTTATTTTGTTTATTAATGCTCTTCCTTTTAAATTAAATACTAATTTTGTATGCAAATGATTTGAAATGAAATATTTCATCTTACGCATGAAGTCTCTTCTGACGGTAAGTTTTCTTTTTATTTAAATATAATGATTTTACATGCATTTCATGGGTCTATATATTTTTAAAATTTTGAAATATGTGTATACTATAAATTTTTAAATAAAATATATATTAATTTCAAGTAATATGTTTGTAATAAAATATTTTCGTGTTATGCTTGTATTCTATGCATGTTAAATTGGAACAAATATGGCGGCCACAATCGTATGTCATCACTCTCATTGAAGGCACTCTAGGAACTAACGACACTGTACTTACACATTTACCACACCACCTTCACAAGTCAATCTGACATATAACTGCTCTGTCGGTATATTACATATCCAAACAAAATGCCGCACTGCTGTGAAAATAAAATAGAGCATTTATTTACAAAAACGAAAGTATAAAATGCTTAGATTAGATTGAAGCAATAGCTAAAGAAGAATGGAAAATAACGATAAATTAAAATTAAATATAAAATAAATCGTGTGAACAGTTGTGCTGCCACCTGAAAAAGTTTCACGTGAACGCTCCCAATGGACATCCACTTTTCCACTGCACTAGTTTAATGTACTTGAAACAAATAAATTATACAAAAACTTATAATATTCATTACAAAATAGGCATTAATTTTTTGTAAAAACGAAAGTCAAAACAATATCTTGAAGTCATATTTGAATATGTTCCTATCTTCACTGCAAAACTATTGAATAGTACCTACTGTAAATCCAAAGTATACGTTTTATTATTTTTTGTCATGGGAGAGGACTGTAGAAAAAATCTTGTGAGTGTTTCGAGGACAAATGGACATTGTCGATTTCGAGAGAATCCACGCTCCTGCGTCGCGCGTGAATATCCTCTCAATCGACAATGTCCCATTTTGCGCTCTTAATACACAAATAGCTATTTTACTAAGCCTATATATTTTATGTATTATATTAATTTACTTAATATGTAAATATATGTAACAACTGAATAATTAAAAATATTTTACATTTTCATACCATTATTAGTAAAATTTAATAGTTTTTATGCTAAGTATAATTAACAATTACATAATAAATTCATTATATAGAATATAGAAATCTATAACACCTTTTAAATTACACGTACGTGCCAATAGTAGCTATAAAATATGATATTTTAATAGAGGTATTAAAAATCAACACCTATAACTACTTGGGCAAACATTTCGCAACAAATCACAGCCTTAAAACAAATGGTTATAATTAAAAATTATTTAATACTGACTTCACTGACACTTTAAGTGTTGCAAAAAAGAATAAACTATTAAAAAGTACAAATATTTAGTGCAAAAAGATAAGTACGTGCGTGATCTTACCTTACTGTATGAGTGTTGGGTGATTCCGTAAGAGTAAAAGTGGTCGAGCGACATTCTTAATATCGACAAGTCACAAGTCACCTGTGTGTAACACATACATGGGACCAAATAACCCAAATCTGTCAACCAAGATGATTGAATTTAGGAAAATAATTACTCTCATTTAGATAAAAATAGGTTTACTAGTTTTTTGGCTATTACGCGTTTACATTTTTATTAAATTTTTCTATCATGTAATTGTTGTGTTAATTATATTTTAACACAGTACCACGGTCTGTGAATCGTAAGTCAGGTTTCATTCATATGTAATGCGTAATTTGCGTGTAAAAGCTATACATATTGACGGATCATTTTGATATACGCTCGGCGAAAAGTGCGTGATACAAAATTTTGCAATATTTGAAAACATAACCGACATTAATGAATATATAATTTTTTTTAGATGTTTTGTCTTTATACCAAATAACGTTTAATCAAATTGTCGCTGGAAACAAAATATCACAGTTAACTTGTTTTTATTTTGACAGTTTAGTTTTTTCGATTTGATGCAGCAAAATGTCATATAAGCTAGATATTCGTAATAGCTATTAACATACCTAGGAATGTTCTGTATATCATAACTGCCGCAGATGTCATTTAGAGCGAGGATTTTAAGACATCTAGGGCTTGTTATGATTCATAACATCCGTGGTTTGTTCAATAGTTTATCGGTTTTAGAAAATGAAGACTATATTAATAAATATTATGCTATGGTTAACAGAATAATTTTATTGACATATGTCAATATGACATATTCAAAATGTGCTTTATTCCTCATGTTTATTATTTTAGAATAAAGTAAACCGTATTTAGAACGATACACTAACGTTATCTGTGTGTTTTAATGAAGAGCATTATACTCTCATATTATTTTAATTTTGTAGACCGTTATCGACAAACAGTTATTACTTAGTTACCAGCCTACTTTTGTACATGTAAACAATGGAATATTATCCTGAAACCGGTAAACGAATTTACAATCTTGTGGGGCGAATGCCTAAGTGTGATATTGTTGCAGTTTATCGCGAGCACAATATCTCTGTGGCAACAATTTATCGGACAATAAAAGATTGTGAGGAAGGTATACCCTGTGTTAATTTGCCCAAAAGTGGTCGACCAAAAATTTTTAGCCACATAAGAGAACAAAGATTAATTGCAGCCGTTAAAGACAAAGTTGGAGTGTCACAACGAACTGTAGCCAGAAGATTCGATGTTTCGAAGACCACTGTTTTTAGACCACTTTCTCGAAATGACGTGGTGTTTCGAAAAAGAAAAAAGGCACCAAAATGTACCGTAGCCCAATTAGAAAGAATCCCTAGATGTTGTCGTGCGTTAAGGCGCATTCATTTCTCAATAAACTTATTGTAATGGATGACGAAAAATATTTTACTCTTTCCGGTTGAGATGAAAGGAAACGATGGTTTTTATACTAATGACATGGAAAACACACCAGACAATGTCAAGTTCAAAGGTAAATATAAATTTGAGGATAAAATTTTAGTATGGTGTGCCATTTCTGAAGCCGGATATATCTCGCAGCCGTACATTGGTCGTGTTCGAGAAGAAGCCATAACTGCACAAGTTGCACAACTTTATATTCAAAGATGCCTCTCTAAATTGCTTCATGCCATTACGCCAGAATAACTAGACACTGGTAGGTATAACGAAAACAACGTAGACATTGGACAATCCTCCCAATGTACCTCAAACTCGACCAGTAGAAGAATTTTTATAAATATAGACCACAAAAGTGTACGACAAGGGATGGGAAGATGTGAATGAATAACAATTATGATATTTACCAAAAGATTCGAGAAATCGATTCAGATGTTGTCCAGAGGATGATGGGGCAAGTCAGAAAAAAATTAAGGGTTGTTGAAGATAATGGTCCATTATCAATAATTTAAATGTTAAATATTAATTATTATACTTATTGTTAATTGTTGTAATAATTAGTAGCCAGAAGATTCGATGTTTCAAAGACCACTGTTTTTAGAACACTTTCTCGAAATGACGTGGTGTTTCAAAAAAGAAAAAAGGCACCAAAATATACAGTGGCCCAATTAGAAAGAATTATTAGATGTCGTTGTGCGTTAAGGCGCATTCATTTTCTCAATAAATTTATTGTAATGGATACGCACAGACATCACCATGAAAATGTTAAAATTGGATTCCAGGGACCTTAAAACGTGCTCATTTACCAAAATCTTGATATGCGATTTTTAACATGATCCCTATACCTCTCTTACCAAGGGTAGCGAGAGGTAAAAACCATAATCTTATAAATATATCAATATTTTATGTAATAGTTCTGTTACTTCACTGTATTTACAACAACGAAACAATAAATTATAAATTTTGTATGCGTCATAAATTTATTTCGTACGTCATAACATCATCACAAATCTTTGTTTGAAAGTCAATTTCATCTTTCTCACGACGAAAACGATGCTTGATGGCTTTGTTTTAAAGTAACTTATTCGGCCTTTTAAAGTGAAACAATGGTAATGGTAACAATAGTATGACAAGTAAGCTATTAAAATGCGTTAACTAGACCTTCTTACGTCACAAAGAAATCACGCGGAGACAAAACACAGGGAAAACATAGCCAGAGGAAAAGTGTTGGGAAATTCACAGCTTTTTCATACTGGTTATGCAGATTGTATATAGTTAGAGTTACATAAGAAATTAATGCTTTTATATAGAGGAAGGAAGGAATTGTATAAGCTTATTAAATAAATTCCCGATATTGTAAAGGCTTTTAGGACGTTGTTTGTAGGGGTGTATGTTCATTTTGCCGTCAAGGCACCGGTTTCTATAGGCGGTGTGCACAAAAGTAGTCAGTGCCGACAGCGGACAAAAATGACAAAATGGTTACTCATTGAAACATAACAAGGTTATGTTTTATATCAGAATAATTTTGCAATTTCTATTTTATAAAATATTTGCAATGAATGCGAATGATAGGACGTCAAATATTATATGATGCAGTGGGGGATGTATTAATTCTTACAAAATTACCGATTGAAGTATCAAATTTTATAAATTTCCTAGAAGATTATATGAGGAACAGATGTATAAGACAATAACTTTTCAACAGATATCTTCTACTAACATGAAAGATTCTTTTAGCTATACATAATTTCTCATTGTAAAAGATACTTATCGTATGAATAAAATTCCAACAATGGTCGTCTGATTGCAATAATGAATTATAAAAATATGTTTCTTAAGTTAATATTTGAACAAAATATAATACAAGAAGCAGAAAATTGTCTTAAAAATGTATACCTAATACTCGTACTTGCAGTTGTATGAAATGAAGTCTATTTTGACATAATTCGTCTATTTATTTTAAATTTTGTACATATAATGTTAATGTTAAAGATAGAAATTCACATGGTTCATATTTTTCGTGTATTTTTTTTTCGAACTTGTGCAACTGATTCCACTTAGAGCCTGGTATATTTTCAATGAAGAATCATCTTCATTTATTGCGAATATAAAAGAAAGATGCTATCATCATACACTGATATCGTGATATGTAGAAATATTCTTTTTTCCAATCCTTCAAGTTTTCCAACTTTTTAATCTTAATTTCCTTGTATTGTGCATCTTGTAACATTTAAGTAATATTATAAATTATAGTATAAATTTTAATATGATAAAATGGTTTACAGAAATCACACATATTATGAGAAAAATTATATTTTCTGCCATAGTACCTTCGCTGGTATTTTGACTTTTTTTGATTGTCACATCACATATATAGCATTTTAAATATTTTCTTTATTCATTTCAATATACCATGATGTATAATATTCATACACAATAGCAACAACTCAAAATAAAATTGTAAATTATATCACTTTTTTGAAATGTCAAAATTTATTCGGTAATCAAAAATGCTAATGTAGCCGTTAGAGGCGCTGACGCTCAAAATGTGCACATCACCTATTAAGAAGAATTGTTACGCCTGCATTAAATATGAAGCGAAAATTCAAATAATTTGTAAGAGAAGGGTAAATATTTTGATATCATGGCAAACTTCTCATTTAATACCAGTTCATAAACAAAGTACTATTTTATATTGTCGTACATGAAATATTGTACGATACAAATATGTACGTAAAGCATCTTTAGTCTCTCACGGGTCTTCAAACCCTCGCTCCGCTCGTCTTGTAAATCTAACCCATTCGTGAATAAAGTTCAGCTTTACGTACTTGTATCGTAAATAACTATTTTAATATACTATGGTGTAGATATACATATACTCTATCCGTTTTAACTATAGACTAGATGGCGTTTCGAGCGCGGCCGTTTTTACATGTATTAAATAAAGAATATAAATTTTGGCGCCATTCCTGGATTGAATTTTTTTTTCTAATTAACATTTTTTTAGTAATTTTGTCTTGTACGTACATGTACTAATCTAATTTATGTGTTTATGCATGTACTTACTTATAATTTCCGTACCTTTCTCTACATTTCGGCGAAAAGGGCAAGCATAAACGAAAACCACATTATTCAAATAAATTTTAAAGAAAACAACGTAAAATAAAAATATAATTCACATTTGAAATATATTATAATATTTACACTCTAAAATATATACATTATATACACCGTTAAATATGCACAAAATAATGTTCTAAATAAATTTCTTTGTTCCTGGGGTGATCCGAATGACCCTTTTTCCTCATGTTCTTTTATAGCTTTCCATATATTACATCATCCTATGCCCAGTTCTGATGTGACAATTTGGACACATTCTGCTTTGGAATATGCATTCATGGCACGATATGTACAGGCCGTTTCCTTTTGGATGTTTTAAAACATCGGCAGAGTCAGGTTCAGGATTTTTATCTATAATATTAACGAAGAGAACAATAACAAAACTAACGAACTACTAAATAAAAACTAAGAAAACGCGCACAACGAAAACTATGTAATATGAAATATAACAAAACACTATGAAAATTATATAAACGAAAAAAACAAACAAACAGAACTGGACAGAAATTAATAATATGTAATAAATCGTGTACCATTAACTTTGTTGACATTTATATATTTTATGTCAAACGACAAAATAATTAATACAGTTGTCAAGCAAATTTAAATTTCGCGTCAATTATTTTACTGTGTAAACTCGGTTCACGTCTGAACCAATCAGAGAGCTAGAATCTTAAGCCCTATCTCACCCAACACTCTATAGTTAAAAAAATCTGATGTGGACACAACACGACTTCATTGTACGCAAGACTAATATGAAGTATAGACTCAATTATAAAATTGCACGTATTTGACGTAATTTGACATTAACATCTATTTTTTATTTTTTGTTATTTTTTGTCCTAATCCATAGCAAGCTTCATTACAAAAACAAGGGCTAATTTAATAATACTTGATGTGCTAGACGCAGAATTTAATTCTCTAAAACTCTTATTTGAAGCATTTATTTCTAAAATCAAAATGAAACCATTTTATTCAAGAAAAACTGTTAACAACTTCAGGTAATATATCACTTCCGGTTAGCCTGTTTTAACCAAATTCTGCTATGTTATTCCAATTGATATAAAAGTCTTATATACTAAATTTGAAAAGTTTTGGATTATATTTTAATATAGTTTTTCATTAAAATCTATTATAGACTTCAAATAAAGTACCATTTCTGGAAATTATGTAATGACCAAAAAGGGAGGTGCACAGCTAGATGTTATAGAAGTCCTAAATACAAAATTTCATTTTTCTACGGCTTACCGTTTTCGAGTTATGCGAGATACGTACGTACGTACAGACGTCACGACGAAATTAGTCCGAATGGATTCAGGGATGGCCAAAATGGATATTTCCGTTGAAATCTGGAAACCGAAATTTTTCGCGAATACAATACTTCCTTTACTTTGTACAAGTAAAAGTGTTATTTATATTATATTTACGAAATTTCAACTTTGTTAATTAGTGTGTAAATTGAATTAATGAAAATTGTATTGCAAAAACATAGCCGGTTAAAAAATTGTCCCAAAACTTTCGTTCCACCCGTTATAGTACTTAAAATCCATATGAACTATTATTTGGGACAGTCTGTATATAGAAATTTTATCCCACGGTCTATGCCAAGAGAAAAGACTAAATTACTCAATTTGTATGACTCAAAATTCGTAGTTCATCACCCTTGTACTATAATAACTGTTTTTATAGTACAAACAATGTCTCATATCCATACATCAGTCTGTCAGACTTCCTTAAAATCCTACAATCTACCGCTTATCAATTATTAACATTTGCCTCACGTTTTTGAATGGACGACATGTCGTACGTGCGTACGTGACCTTCCGGTAGAAATGCATCGGCGTACGTTAACGGAAGGGGCTGCATAAGACGATACGGTGAACCATTCTTAAACAGGATGTAGAATTTAAAAAGTATTGTTGACTTAAATTAATATTCTAGAAAGGATATTTTTTTTAATAAAGGAAGAAGAAACTATTCATTTTTATCACTATGGAATACTAATTATTGAAATATTGTGTTTTTGTGATTGTAATCTTGAACAGGATATTAAAAATAAAGAATACAATAGTTAATAAAAATATATCTAATAATACAATAATATTCAATTGTTTATTTAAACACATGTTTAAGTAATATAATTTGTTGATTGTTGTAATAATTGTAATGTATTTTAAAATGAATTGTGTGTAAATATAAAACTTAACCTTTGTATATCCGCTATCCGATTAAGAAACTGAAAACAATCGATTTTAATTTTCCATTAGAATGGTTTACAAACTGTGAAAATCATATTAAAATGTTTATAATGAAACAAACAAAAAACTGAAATAAATTGCAAATTTCACGTTCAAGTTCATTTTACTTATTATGATATTCTGTATCTACTTAAAACTAATTTCCATGATATACCCGTTGGCTTTTAAAAAACGAATCCTGTTTGAAACTCCTTTACTCCGGAGTACATAAAGACAAAGGATTGAAAAGTATTCCTACCAAATTTCTAACATTATCTAGTCCAGTCAATATGTACAACAGAACCTATGGTTTCCTTGCAAAAATCGGGTATCTATAATTTTTACCTCCCGCTACCCTTGGCAAGGGATGTATAGGGATCGTGATCGAGATTTTTGTAAATGAGCACAAGCCCTAGAATCCAATTTTAAGACATCTAAGGCTTGTTATGATTAATAACATCCGTGGTTTGTTCAATAGTTTATCGGTTTCAGAAAATTAAGACATTATTGATAAATATTATTTTTTGATTTTCTCTCATTAATGCTACTTTCAGATTGCTATGGTTAACAGAACAATTATTTTGACATATGTCAATATGACAAATATTCAAATTATGTGCTTTATTTCTCGTGTTTATTACTTTAGAATAACGTAGACCGTATTTAGAACGATATGCTAACGTTATCTGAATGTATTAATGAAGGGCATTATATTTTCATTTTATTTTATTTTCATTTTGTAGACCGTTATTGACAAGTCAGTATGGTAATAATATTACCATACAGATACAGTTATTACTTAGTTGCCAGCCTACTTTTCTACATGTAAACAATGGAATAATATCCTGAAACCGGTAATAGTTATTTACGTATAGAGGGCCGAAAGAAAGGGTTTACGCCTGCGGACGAAATTTATTCGTCCAAAGGCGTAAACCTCTTTCGGCCTGAGGTACGTACAACGTTTTACGCACAACTGAAACCAAATGAAACGTAATTTTTAATTGAATGACTAAAAGCTTGTTGCTATGTAAACAATATTAGATGGCCAGATGGCTATGCGAAGAAACATTTAGGCGATGCATTGTATTGGTAACCATTTGTTTTGTGTAAACAAATAATTAAAAATGTGAAGCATGGAGCTTCAACCTGAATATGATACTGAAATTTCTGAAAAAAAAAATTGCTAGAAGCTAATGAAGCTTTAGGACCGATATCAAAACGAATACGATGTGTTGCAAGCCTGGTTGAAAGAAAAAATGTGACAATTTTGAACGAAACTGTGTTGCTCGCATATTTCAATGAAAAGGTATGGTGATATATCAATATTACTCGTATATATTGTTATTCTATAGATTGCGCTTACTTTTCAGTCTAAAATATAAGAGTTCTTCATTATGGTCCAAATTTTCCATGATGAAGAAGATGTTAATGATCAAGAAGAATTTGAATATTGGTCGTTATTATAAACAGCTCGACTGATTATTGGTACTAAAGACCATGATAAACCTGGGGTAGGATTCTGTAACTCGTCCGTTATCAAACGTTAACGTTATCACTATGGTTATAATCGAAAATGACATTTTATTTGACAACTATGACGTAAATATACCAATCATCTTTTAAAAAATACGTTGCTATAGTGATAACGGTAACGCTTGATAACGGACGAGTTATAGAATCCTACCCCAGGGGTGGGATTCTGTAACTCATCCGTTATCAAATGGATCCGTTATCACTATGGTTACATAGAAAATGACATTTTATTTGACAACTATGACGTAAGTATGTCAATCATCTTACAAAAAATAAGTTGCTATAGTGATAACGGTACCGTTTGATAACGGACGAGTTACAGAATCCCACCCCTGGTCTGTCATCTGTTCATCTCCAGTTAAAGAAATCGTCAGAGACAATTCATTTGGAGGGAATTTCGTTGAATAATATATCCAACTGTATTATAAATATCCACAAATAAAATATTATTTACAGTTGTTTGTTTTTTTTGTCATATTTTTTACCGCCCGGCGGGCTTTTGCTTTACACTTTATCGCCCGCAGGGTGTAATCTTTCATTTTCCGCCATGGTAACTAAAATGTAAACAAACAATTACAATACAGTTGTGCGTAAAATATATTTCAGTACAAAATCAATTAAATTAGACATATTTTCATAATAAGACAAAATATATGCAACTTTTATTTACTACGACATTGAATATGAGCAGAATCAAATCACATTAATGTAAATTGTAAACAAAACTATTTTGCATATAAAAATAAAAGTAGGTACTCGTATATTACTCATTACATTTATTACAGTAATAACCATAATGAAAGATCATTAAAATATTCTAATTACATGACAAGATAATTACTCTTACAAATATTTTCAAATTGTAGGTTGCAGGTGGTGCAACGCGCGAGGAAGCGATACTTGCACAATTTCAAGTGCATTTTTTTATTTAAATGCATTTCACAACGTTTTATTAACTAATTTTAATTGTCTCATTTCTCAATTGAGAAAGAAAATTGTCGCAAACAATAAACAGATAAACAAAAGATTCAAAAAAGTTGAAAGAGTTGTTCTGTAACAAGAAAGTGAAATTTTGTATTATATCTAAGCAAAGCGTCGTTAGTTAAGAAAATGTTAAAGTAAATAGTGTAATTTAATGATTGCATGAATTCATTTTGCATGCTGGTGACTAAATGCATTAAGATACACTATAAAATTTTAAAGCATGCTTATGCAAATAAAATGCAAGTAATGAGTACTCGTATTATAATGAATTCAGGTTACTTACTGTAATAGTCATCAAAGTAATCTACAGCTAGATTTTATAGTTAACTTGCGTTACAGTTATCAATGAAATAGTTTCACATTAACATGCATATACGAGGAGGTATTGATAAGTTTGTAGCGTCAACATGTATTCGCAGATGTCATTAATCATCAAAATTATCTGATACTACGATTGTTTGTGCTTTGAAATACACCTAGTGTTGCACGCGAGGCGAGACGAGACGAGAAATATAAAATATCGATCTCGTCTCGTTTTCGGATCTGTAATCTCGATCTCGTTCTCGCACACTTTTTTGGGTCTCATCTCGTTCTCGCACGAGAGTCTCGCTATAAAAATAAGCGCATGCGCACTACGTATTTACGTAACTGTTTAACTACAAGAGACAATTTTGCACCAATAGCACCGTCTTCCATGTATTTGCAATCTTATAACTACGAGTATAATAAAGAGACGAAACACTAAATTCTGGCCACCAAATTATTTCAATACGAACATAATGTTTATTCATTTACGGTCACTAGAAAATGTGATAAGTTAGTAAATAATTTAATTTACCTCTAAGATATCCAATTGATCATCAAATTGTGATCTCTAAATTAATCAATACATTTGTTAACATTCTGTCATCAGTAAAACGAATTAAACATTAAAAAAATATTTTTTGTAACTAAAACTACCTACACTTTTTCATTAAATATATACCACTATTTAAGTAAGATTAAGTCATAAAAAACCGCTACACTGGTAACCGGCCGGTAACCAATCACTCCGCTTCTCTCCCTGTTGGCTCCCATCGACGCATAATATAACATCCTTTACTTCTCAGGGACGACAATAGTTTTATTAACCGTGGTTTTAACTGGGGTGAATTAGGGGATGAAACATTGGAGAAAACTAGTTCTACTGGATGCAATACCGATTTTGTCTTTATTTTTGCATTTCCTCGCTCTGGGAACGATACTAATCGAATCGACTCTAGATAGACTCAAAAAATATAGTGAATTCATATAATTTTCAGTATTACGTGTTCTATGCATGAATTAGCGTTGACTCCACTCCTTGTACGGTGCATTTTTCATTGAGTTTATTAAACCAAGCTATAAAGTTACAAATACTTTTAATTGCGAGATTCTCGCGAGAATCTGTGAAGTTTGAATCTTTCAACTAAAAAATTAAACGGTATTTATTACAATTTAATTCTATGGTAAAATTGCAATTTTTAGCTGATCGTATTGTTATATTAGGCAGGTTTTGAAATGTATGGTGCACGTTACTTGGAATATTGACACTGTCAACTCAATTTGTGGCTACTTGCAACCAAATATAAATTTTTTATGATCCATGATTTCCAGTTCCATGTCAAGGCGAACTGTCGAATATTCAATTTTTAAATATGATTTAGACATAAGTGCCATATACAAATACTACATATGTTTTGTATTGAAGAATGTAAGAATGGCTGTTGCTGTTATGTCTCCAACTGAGCAGTGGATGTGTGCGACAAAATGGTGGAATGTAAGAGTGTAGATCAATAAATTGTTCATTAAATTATTTCATTATTTACAGAGTTTTATTTATGATAATAACTAACAAGAACCAGCGGTCCCGAGAGTACACTCACCTCGTCGTGCATCACTAAATACACTTTTGACGCTGTTATTGTTTGAGAGTCATTTGTGTCTCTCGAATTCATTGGTTTTATAAAAAATGAAAATCGTGCCGTGGTTAAATTCTTACTTCTAACAGGCAATACGTCTGCGCAAAATAAAATCGACAGCATCGAAAAAGTTCACCAAATGATAGTGGATGACAGTAGAATCAAAAATGCAGAGATAGCAGAGGCTGTATACATATGGAAGGAACGGATTTATTATAATATACATATTACATGAAGAATTGATTTTTGTCTGCTTGCCCAAAAAACCAATACTTATAATGTACTCCATCAGTTTATTAATGAACCACCTGATTTGACATATCTTGTAATAAAGGTAAATTTATCAAATGACGAATCGGGATCGCTGGTTCGTGTTAGTTATTATCATAAATAAAACTCTTTGAATAATGAAATACTTTAATGAACAATTTATTGATCTACACTTTTACATTACACCATTTTGTCAACATATGCACTGCTGAGTTGCAGACATAACAGCAACAGTTGTTCTTACATTTTTCAATACAAAACATATGTAGTATTTGTATATGGCACTTATGTCTAAATCATATTTAAAAATTTAATATTCGACAGTTCGCCTCGACGTGGAACTGGAAATCATGGATCGTAAAAATTTTATATTTGGTTGCAAGTAGCCGCAAATTGAGTTGACAGTGTCAATATTTCAAGTAACGTGCACCATACATTTCAAAACCTGCCTAATATAACAATACGATCAGCTAAAAATTGCAATTTTACCATAGAATTAAAATATATTATAGGCTTCAAATAAAGTACCATTTCTGGAAATTATGTAATGACCAAAAAGGGAGGTGCACAACTAGATGTTATAGAAGTCCTAAATACAAAATTTCAATTTTCTACGGCTTACCGTTTTTGAGTTATGCGAGATACGTACGTACGTACGTACATACGTACAGACGTCACGACGAAATTAGTCAGAATGGATTCAGGGATGGCCAAAATGGATATTTCCGTTGAAATCTGGAAACCGAAATTTTTCGCGAATACAATACTTCCTTTACTTCGTAGAAGGAAGTAAAAATTAACAAAATTATATTTATTATGGTTCATATTTACTAAATCTCACGTAAAACAAATATTTACAACACCTTTCAAATTTTGGGTTATTTTATGTGTAACGTCAAATTCCATAAGTACAGGAAAAACAAGGTGCAATTGTAAAAACAGCAACTCACTAGATGTTGGAATTAATTCCAATATTTTGTAATGTCATGACGTCATATCCATGTTCAATAAAAACTCACTAGGTGGCTACGAGTAAATTAAATTATCTCGATGGATATTTAATAAAAATATATTTTATTTATTTCGAGCAGAGCTCTTTACATACAAGAAGTTATTAGAGAACGAACACTTGATCTCATTTAACATGCGTTTATATACTATCTTATAATTAATGCCTTATCAGCTAGTTTTAATGGAAAGTTTTATTATGACACATAAGGTGTTATAATTGGGAACAATATTATTGTAAAACACACGGAGGCACGTACATAATTAGTACAATTCCAAGACCTTGTTTTAATTACAACTTGGAATTTGATTTAGAATTTTTAACTTTTGATGATACTTGTGTCCACCACTATCTGAGACGAAGGAACAATCAAAACTCAAAACATTAGATTCTTGCAACAGCCATATTCAAGTTTATAATTAAAATAAATACCTACTTGTCGGTAGCATAACAATCATAATGGCTAAGATAGAAAATAGTTAATCGTTGTACGTACCTAGACATAAAATTTTATATGCAACTCGAGCAAAATTAGTTTTTATGCCTCTCGGCTAATTCATCTCTTTGGTACATAATAACTGTTTATGTATGGCAAATTTTTTTATAAAAAGAAAATTATTCGTAGCAAATTAAAGATTTATAGTGAAATAATTTGATTTCCTACTTGATTAGTCTGTTTTCTGATTTGTTTTCATTTATTTATTCCGGATAATCAATTTTCTACAATTTACTTATTTAAATGGCTTCCAATGATACTAATTTACCATTTATAGAAATTAGTTTAAACACCATTCTCTCTCATTTTTAATTTTGATGTCCTGTTATTTTTCTTAACTTAATAAATTATTAAAGCGTGCCTTCTAATTTTGAAAATTGATCTTAAACGGATTCAGTGTGGTTTCCTGTAATCTATAATCAATAGAATTATGGCCTGTTAACAGGATATACATTCTTAGGTGACCAATACTACGATCACGATGTTCTTTGTTAGTATCCGATCCTTTCAAATGTTTCCTTCGATTAGAATAAACTTCTATTCATTATATATTTACTTTTTGTTTTGATCTAATTTATTATTCTTGTTTCCCAATACTTATTTACACATAACGGTCACAGCATCTGATCTTTGATGATGAATTATGATTATGAAATAGAGAAGTGCATTCGATTTCAACTTAGTCAATATATACCTAATAAATGAATATAATCTATGGCTATTAGGATTTACGTCTAATCGAGGGTCATTGATTAACCAGTTACAATTAATGATTAGTAATCAATATTTAAAGTTAGTTAACGTAACTAAAATATTTAGTGATTAATGCAATTCTAAACTTACTCAATATATAAAAGATGTATTTATCTGGAACTTTTAGAGTAACTTGGTAGGTTAGTTGTGTTTAGTTGGCACATTTTTAGTAACCCAAAAGTAATCCTGAAATGACTCAACTCACCCAGCAAATTTGCTGCGTTAGTATATCCAACCCGTCTACTTTATCTTCCTAAACAATTGCGTTCTTCATTTATTTCTTAAACCTGATAGATGTGGATGCACGTGGAGTGTTTATATGCAAATAAAATCCGGTTAAGAAGAATCAACTGTGCTACCAATGATGGGAATAAATGAGGTGAATTCAAATTTTCCGCGAAATATTAGAACTGTTTTTAAGGTGTCTCTGGGATCTAATAAACAGTTCTATTTATTGGCTAATGCAAACTACTGTCCATTATTGCAATTTTTTCTTAATAAAAACACAATTTCCATAGTATACTAGATTTAATTTAAATAAATTTAGACAAAAATGGTGAATAACTCCGAAATTATTGGTTTTATTTATTTATTTGTTTATTTATTTATTTATTGTTACCACTCAACAGGACAAAAAATCCCAATTATTGAGGGTTGAGAAATACATAAATGCAGGTAAACATAATAAACATATACAGAACGGAAAGATGCGAAAAATAAATATGTGTTCAATTATAATAATATTGAATTTGCATATAAAGACTTTTTAAAGGTATTGAAGGAGTCATTGAAAATATCTAATTCAATTTTACTTTCACATAAATTGTATATACTACAAAGCATTCTAAGTGGTGCACGAAGTTCGTAGTTGGTTTTTACAAGACTAAGACTAAAAGTATACTTTTGTTTGCAGATTCTCATGGGTAGTCGTGGAATATTGAAGTTGATATGACCCAAACTTGATACATCATCAATTATATTACGTGCAAGCTTATAGAAATATATACATAACAAAATACTACGTCTTGTAGATAAAGGGATAAGGTTAAAATTATTTAATGATGATGTATGACTATAACTCAATGAATTAAACGAATGACAAAATTTCCGTGAACAATAATTAACAAACCTTTTTTGTATCCGTTCAACGTCATTGACATATTTATTATATAGGGATTCTATACTGCGAAACAATATTGAAGTTTACTTCTAACAAACGAAAAATACAGTGACTTGAGGGTACTCATATTACTAAAATGTCTTAAATATCGTAAGATTTTAGGCGTAAGATTCCCTTAATAACATAGAAAGATAACATAAAAAGAAACCCAACTAAATAATAAAATATAGGTATTCCATTTGAAAATGACGAGGTATAGTCATTTGAAATTGAGTAAATTTGATTCGCTTTATTGAACACCCTATATAATTATATTTAAAAAAATTATATGAAAACATAGAGTATAATTATAGTTGTACAGAAAAAAAATTTCTTAATTTTTACTATTAAAATAACTTTAGTACGCCTAAAGCAATGCGTGTATTAGGTCATTTTTAGAGAAAAAACGGAATAACTTGGTAACGCCGGGGAAAATTAAAAAAATATATATATCAGCGTATAGGTGAATAAAATACAATTCAAAATATATGAAAATATATAGGGTGTTCTATTTGCAAAAAGAGAAACAATTCTCGCCGAGCCGTAATGCAAAAGACTTTACGATAAAATAAGATTAATTAAAATTAGAATTTACCTATTTTTGCAACCTTGTAACACCTTTTAAACTGTCACATTTTCCCATAAAAATGCATAAATTAACAAATCACCAATATTCGATATTCTAGAAAGTATAATTGCTTTAATTATTCGCAACATTAACAACTTCCATGCAATCCTTTTGCAATTGCAATTCTACTATGCTAAGTACCTATCTACAGCTGGTGACGTGAACTCACTGATCTAGATTGCCGTGGAAATATTTGTAGGCAGATTGTGAAACAGTTGAACGGAGCAGAGCATTCTGAATTCCTACTCTAGGGCTATGCAGATTGTGTTCGCATTGCGTCACTGGGAAACAAGTGCTAGTTGTTATGGTAACTGGTTGTTAAACGCTTAAGAAGTACAACGTATAGTATGTTTCAAGATAAACTATTATTCACGAAAGATGACTATTCAAGGTCATTTGAGAGCCGTCTGATATAATATTACTTGCAGATAACTTCATTGCATTTCATATGCATAGGCGTGCAACATGAAATATTTATGGACACATTTTAACTGAAAAAATAAGAGTAATTCATTTAAAAATTATGTTTCTTTCTAAATGATGCCTTTCTGAAAGATTTATTTTCTTTACTTATGTTTTTGCAAAATACAAAAACAGACAACTTATAAACCAAGGAATAATAATTTGATTTAAACGTCAGCGCCACTGGGTAAATATTGGTACAGAGGGCAGTGTAGTAGATAATTAGGTATCTGTAATTCTAAGACATATGTCATTATTATTTATATTGTGTTAGAAAGTAATGCCACTATTTACGTATATCTGTCACACCACATAAATTAAATAGACATAGGTCAAATAATCCTTCTCTTTCTAATACAAAATGTTGCTAAGCTCCTGCTATAAAGTGATGTGCATTATTTCTTCGAATAAATTACCTTGAATAGTCATCTTTCGTGGATAATAGTTTATATTGGATGCTGAAATGACATTATTACTGATGGGGCGGGTCCCATTTCAACAGAAGAATATTTTATTGAATCAGGAAAGAATTAATAGAAATAATTTTCCCGCAGATCAGCCTATCCCTGATTTATTAATATTATCTTCATCTAAATTGGAAGTGATAGACCTAATTGTTAAACCATAAATATTATATGACATAGATGTTAATCTTATTTAGTTTAATAAATATTAAAGAATTAGAAAAACATTCGCCAATAATTCAATATCTGACTCAACCTCTCATTTTTCTGATACTGCCCGAAACCAGATCAGTTAGTAACCACAGATGTAAACATGGCGAGTGTTTTTCCAATTCTTTATTAGACATTGTATCACCTAGAGTTCGCTATTGCACTTTTGTTATTGCAATAGCTGCCAGAGCTTTACACAAAAGCCTAGCCATCACGGCGGCAGAGCCCCCGAAGATACACGATGTGTTCCGAATGGAAAATTAGACCCATTTTTTAAGAAATTTTAAAAAAAATCCTGACAAAAACAATACCTAACGCACAAAATCGAGTCCTTATACTTGTTTTTACCTTCCGTCACCTTTAGGTAAGGAAAGTATTGTTTTTGGTCAAAAAATTTGGTGGTGAGTTTTTAATCAATAAGCACGTTTTAGGGTCCCTCGAATACGATTTTACTATTTTTGCGATGATGTCTATGTGTATGTGTGTGTGTGTGTATGTGTGTGACGATTTTGTCTCCGTCGATAACTCCAACCCTACAATTCTAAAAATTATAATTCTTTCGTATTCCTCTTCATTGCATCCATATGAAGAGCTGATTAGATTTTAGTTATAATTGGTCAACCGGAAGTACCCTCATTTGAAGATTTTAACAGTTTTTCTTGAAAAACATTTAATGTTATTATAAATATTAAAGAACATTTTATTCTCTATACGATTTTACTGCATTTTATACTTCATATTAAATGAATATAGAGCACGGTGTAGTATCTATAGGTGAGTGTACGACGTATTCCAATGCATTACGAAAAATGGCTAACTAACTGGGCTAGTTCATACAGTTTACCGCTAGATGTCAGGTTTTGTTGCGACGCGGTTTTTACACAAAATATTTAAAATATTAAATTATTCATATATAACGCATAATATTCTATATTTTCAATCATTACCTTTTATCTTTTGTCAGTTCTATGTATGTATTTTGAACAAATTCCATACAAAAACGTTTCTATACTTCCAGTAAAATTATAAAACAACATATGTCAAATGCACTTGACATTACGAAAGCTTAGAGGGGCCACAGAAAAAAATAATTTATTCTTGAAATTTCAACGTTTTTCTTGAAATTTCACCTTTTCAAAAAGTTGAAATTTCAACTTTTTTCTTGAAATTTCACCTTTTTAAAAAGTTGAAATTTCAACTTCTTTCTTTTTAAGTTATATTTTCTGGTAGAAATCTTAAATAAAGCGATTATTATACTGTTTGAAATCTCGTACATTGTCTCTGAATGAAACTGTGTGGTGCGTGCACGTTGGGTTAGGTTGGGTTGATCTCCACATAGAAGTATAATATTCTGCTATAATAACATGTTGAAATTTCAAGAAAAAAGTTGAAATTTCAACATTTTGAAAAGGTGAAATTTTAAGAAAAAAGTTGAAATTTCAACTTTTTGAAAAGGTGAAATTTCAAGAAAATAGCTGCAATTTCAACATTTTGAAAAGGTGAAATTTCAAGAAAAACGTTTAAATTTCAAGAATAAATTATTTTTTCCTGTGGCTTCTCTAAGCTTTCGTATGACATTGACACCTTTCAATCAGAAATTTATTTTAGTACCTGTTTCTGTGATTATAGTGTAGCTGGCTGCCGCTAAATTGCACCTTTTGGCACCTTAAAAAGACAATATTTCTCTTTATTTGATCCATACCCTGTTGTGCAACTTGTAGCAAAACATTTTTAGTCAAATGGTAACGGGTCGCGTTAGCGCCATTTGTTTCCCAGTTACTTAGTCATGTCAACGCATCTCGTGCTCTTACCTATAGATACTACACCGTGATATAGAGTTAAAAATTTATAAAGAAATTAAATTTCATAAATTAGACAACTATGCTATAACTATGGAAACAGTACTATATTAAGAAAATTCTTATTGAAAGGTGTCAAGTGCAATTGACATAGTATGTTTGTGATATAATTTTACTGGAAATGTAGGATCTTTTGCTAGAAACTTTCTGTATGGAATTTGTATAAAATACATACAACTGCCGGAAGGTAATGTACAAGAAATAGAATCTATTGCAAGGAACTTTCTGTATGAAATTTGTACAAAATACATAGAACTGACCAGGCACCGGACAGCTAAATGAATGTGCCAAAACACTTTCATAGTTCCAGGAAGCAAACTGTAGAGGCGCGACAGTGCTTAAATTTTAAGAAAATGGATTAAGTCACCTGTGAGTTCAAAACATTTTGCAATATTTTGATTTGTAAAGTCACATAAGTCATCACACATGTCATTGAACGTACGCTTTAACATCTTTAATTATTTGGTAATCCAATTTGTCATAGTTTATAGATTTAATTATAGTGCCAGTAGTGATTTATTTCGTGATTTCTCCAGTTTTAAAGTGTATTAAATGTGTTTATTTTTTGACGTAATACGGAATTGAAATTCAATAAGCTGATGAACATTCGTTGTGCTGTTTGATATAAAGTGCAGTGTAAAGAAGCAAATAGACGTTTACTTTTATATTTAATGATGAAATGTCGTACCATTTCCAATATCCTTTTATCTTACATATAAACAAATATTAAAATAGAAGTGTATGTCTATCTGGCAAGTAATTTTAAATTTATTTAGAAATGAATTTATAGTTATTGTATTGTGATGACTTAAAATATATGTATGTACTTATATTCAATTTTCTTATTATGTCTTTTATTTTAAAAATTCAAAATTTCAATTTATCTGTACATGATATGTCTCCTATGTCACAAACTACCAAGCCGACCAAGCCATCACAGTGCGCGTTAGTTCATGGAAGCAATCTGTAGATGTCACTATTTTGTATTTCGAAAAATACATTATCTGTCCTATCTGTAGTTGAGGTGATCCGTGGAACTGACGGAAGGTAATGTGCTGGCCACATCAGATTTTTTCGAGATCCAATTACAAAGCATCGATGAAAAATAGCAAGAAATTTTAATGAAGCTTCTGCAGCTATTCTAAACTTATTATATCAACGAAATCTAGAAAGTTGTACCATGCAACTTGTAACCTATATTAGACAACTGAACTGCCACAAAAATATACAGTGCCTAGGGTACATTTTGATTTATTTTCTTCCTAGTGGCAAAGTGTTTTATATCTGTCCACAATTTGACATTTATAATCTTCTTAAAATCCGCCTGTTGTGAAAGTCTGCTAATATGAGTCTACCATATCTTGAAACACACTCTACAACTCGAGATTGTATAGAAACTATATCATTCTGTATTTATGAATGGTTGCTTTGATTGTTTGGCATTGAAATTTTGAATTATAGGCTGAGATAATGTATGTCAGGAGCAATAAGAACACTGCTGTGATCTTGTTATAATAATATACAGATTGATATCTTATTTATTGGTTTCGAAATTGGTTTTATACGAGTATGTTTTGGTAGTACTGTAATTTATTTTAATACTTAGGTATATGTTGAAAAATATATTACATTAAATGATTTTATTAAATCTCTGGATAAATGTCAAGATAATTTATTTAATTAAACATCGTTTTAATAAAATGAAATGTCACAAATAACTAATAATACACTACTGATCTAATTAATAAACTCTACTTAATATTTATTTACACAAATTAACAGTATTTATTTTTTATTTTTATATACCTATACCTACATCATTAATTCTTCTATGGCTTAATACAAAGACAACCAACATTTCCCAATTTTTTGAAGTGAAGTCAGCAAGGAACTTTTAGTAATACTGAGCAAAGGAGCGAGGAGGGGGGGGGTTATTCTGTTGCCTGAGAAACACCACGGTCAACTGGGCGATAAAATGATAAGATGTGTAGAATAGGAAATTCCACCATTTTTTTTATAATTTCATCAGAAAGTATAAGTATAACTAAGACTATTGGTGAAAATCCGGTGAAAAATTCCTATTAATAACCGGGGAACCATATCCCCGAAGTTTGAAAATAAAGATGTGACGTCACGAATATAAGTTTTTATATATAACTGTTTTCTTCGTGGATCTAAAATGTTCTTGAAATGTTTGCTATATTTAAATTATATTTATAAAAAACAAATTGATATTATAACACTGTACAAGTCTACATGCTTTATAATTGCAAGTGTATCAAAATTATTAAGTTTAATGCAAGAAATTTATATTCAAATAAAAACTGTTTGAGAATTGCAGTACTGGACTGGTAGCCACGTGTCCGCTATTTGAATTTGTATACTTCCATTAGTTGTAGACTCCACCCCCTAACTCCGTATTCCTTATATATTTGTAGGTGGTATTTGAGTCGCCAATCAAAATAATATATATGGATTTCATATGAATGACGAGCTGCTAAAACACAAACCCCCTTATTTCCGAAGTATTTCAATTATATCATTTTATTTCTTTATTAATATTCATTATTAAGCATCTACTTTCACTATTTTTTACTAATTTCTCTTAATTCGATTGAGTTGTAATCCCCTATTACTAAATTGTGCGTTAGGTTATGTTAAAGTATGTATGTTTAGAAAAATCAGTTTCTATCACCTAGAATGCCTACTTGACTATCGCAGTTATCGCGTGCCGTCCATTCACGACTGTATATTGTCTTATCGACCGATGTACCTACAAACTTCAAATCTACTCGAGTAAATTTATTTACCGGTTTCAAGATATCAATCCATTGTTTACATGTACAAAAGTAGGCTGGTAACTAAGTAGTAACTGTGTCTGTACGGTAATATTATTACCATACTGACTTGTCAACAATGGTCTACAAAATGAAAATGAAATAAAATGAAATAATAATGCTCTTCATTAACATATTCAGATAACGTTAGTGTATCGTTCTAAATACGGTTTACTTTATTCTAAAATAATAAACAATTTTCAAAAATAATATTTATTAATAATATCTTTTTTTTCTGAAACCAATAAACTATTGAACAAACCACGGATGTTATGAATCATAACAAGCCTTAGATGTCTTAAAATCCTCGCTCTACGAGCTCGGATTTCAAACAGACATCTGCGGCAGTTATGATATACATAACATTCCTAGGTATGTTAATAGCTATTATTTCGACTGAATCACAGAAACAAAAATGTGTCTCTGTTTTTGACTTACTCTCGTATTTTATATAATAATTAACTATAACTAAATTTGTACTAATTTTTGTCTCTTTTGTTGCAGAAGACGTGGTGGCAGCATTGTTGGCTGCCGGCGTGTTTATTTCTTCTAGTGGCCATCACACACACAGGTATGTACTCAAATATATTTAATAAATCTAAAAGGTTAAAGAAATACAGACATTTAAAAATTGCTAATGTGTAAATATAAGTCTACACGTATAATAAATATAAATATTAAAAATTAATAATAGATGGAGTCCAAGGTTAAATATAACTAAAACTATTATAATTACCTCAACTTTAAAATTAATTTAAATAAAAACTAAATACGTATTTCGAGAACTAAGTTCTCATCATCAGTAGTACAACAAGGGAAAGTTAAACAGAGTAGTCAAGATTACTCAACATGTCAACCATGCCAGAGGTCCTAACAACTCTGAAAAACAAGGGAGAGAACTGGGATTATATAGGGACGGAAGTCACAGGTGAATATACCTATAAAGCTATAAACTAAGATAAATTACGTCCAATAATAGTGAGTCATTAAATTTTAAATCGTTCAATAAAATTTAACTTTGTATTAAATCGAAAAGTTTTGAGTTTGTTATGGGACCGAGATTTGCATTCATCAAATTAATATTATATTTATTATTAAACTCTCGTAAGTATCTAAATATCTATCATTATTAATATGTTTTAAAAGTTTAATATTAGAATTGGTAATTTTGTGATTATTAAAGAACATATGTTGTGCTACGCAAGATTTTTCTGGATTGCCGCTTTTTAGATGATAAAAATGTTCTTTAAACCGAGTGTCAATTTGTCTTTTAGTTTGACCGATGTAAACTTTATTACAATCATTACAATTAATTTTATAAATACCGGATTTTTTGTTAGTATCTATTTTATCTTTAGAGTTACCTCATAACGATTTAATGGTATTATTTAATTTGTAAGTTACTGTTAAATTTTGATTTTTAAAAATTTTGTTTAAACTTTTGGAAGCTTTATCGTACGATAGTATTATGTATTTATTATTATTATTTTTATTATTAGATGGTGTTAACTTTGTAAAATTAGAAATGGATTGGCGATTTTTAAATTTATGAACTAATTTATCGATAGAACAAACTTGAGTTTGATATCTATAGAAAATCCACGAACATTAACAGATTTATAACTGCTGACTCCAATCATTTTTGGCAACATAAATTAGCTTCGTTTAATTTTTTAATAAACAGGTTAATTAAATTTTCTTTAAACAAAAAACGATTCAAAACTGAACTAAACTATATGAAAGAAATAGCTACGTATAACGGCTTCCTGGTTAATACTATCAATAAATTAGTTCATAAATTTAAAAATTACGCTTATCTCCCCTCTTGTTTACACAACTGCCCGCCTCACATCACCCACCCACCGCGCGCTGCACTATGTTATCGATCGCCTACCTAGGCTCCGAATACCTACTAGAACGCTTCTATTCAAAGGCGTCGCTTCGCACGCGTTTGTCGGGGCTCGCTGACCTATATTTTTGTCAATAATCTGTTTTTGCAAGCTCTGTGCAAAACATATATTCATGATGAAATGAACATGACACTTTCAAATACCTTCAATTTATCAAAACATTCTTAGCGGTTTAATTGGCATAACTCACACTTAAAAATACTGGTTATTAAATTTCATGATTTATCACAGAGATGTTTACTTTCAATAACCACAATATTTTTACCTCCCGTCATACCGAAGGTAAGGGAGGTAATGTTATCGGTCTAAAAATTCGATGCTGAGTTTTCAGTAAATAAGCACGAATTAGGGTACCCACAACACGTTTTTTTACGTTTTTTTTACGATGTCTGTGTGTGTGTGTGTGTGACGATTTTTTTCCACCACGATAACTCTTACAACAAACTTCCGAAAATTTCTATTTTCCGTATTTAAGCTTTCTACATTCATATAAGGAATTGATTAGATTTTGGGTAAAATTGATAAACCGGAAGTGATACTTTACTTAAAGCTATGAACAGATTTTCGTGAAAAATATATTATGATATATTCCAAAACTTTTAAAATTTTGTATTTAAGACTTTTAGATTAATGACAACGATATATTAGATTTTTTCTAAAATTGATAAACCGAAAATGATATTTTACTTGAAACTTTGAACAGATTTTCGTGAAAAATATTTTATGCTATAAACCAAAATTTGTCAAATTTGGTATTTAAAACTTTTATATTAATAAGAAGGACATATTATATTTTTTCTAAAATTGATAAACCGGAAGTGATACTTTACTTGAAGCTCTGAAAAGATTTTCGTGAAAAATATATTATAATATATTACAAAACTTGTCAAATTTGGTATTTAAGACTTTTATATAAAGGGAAGCAACATATCAGATTTTGGCTAAAATTGATACTTTATTTGAAGCTCTGAACATATTTTCGTGAAAAGTATATTGATACAATCCAAAACTTTTCAAATTTGGTATTTAAAACTTTTATATTAATGAGAACGAAATATTAGATTTTTTTCCAAGATTGATAACCCGGAAGTTATACTTTACAGAAAGCTGTAAACAGATTTTCTTGACTATTTCACTCATAAATTTATAAGCCAATCCAAATTCAGGATTCTGCCCAGTTACCAAGTTTCATTTCGACAAAACATCGTCACAAAAATTTTATCGCACCTTTTAAGCCAATAAGATGTCGTACTTTTACAAGTAAGTGAGTTTTGATAAGCGAAAATTTTTTGACGTTTTAGAAACATATTTGTTTACATACCTGTCAAAGTCTGTATATTTTCGGTGTTATCAGTTTTTATTAAAAACGAGTCGATTCGAACAGGAATCTATTTAAAACGTTGAAAAAGAAAACTTAAATTTAACACCTCAAAACACAATAAAAAGCAGAAGATTTTTGTCAAGAAAAAAATTCATAGATGATTACCTGATTTTTATTTTGGGAATAGTCATCCGAATAACATTTGTGGTTAAATTTTATCCTGGAAAAATTTTCTGATTGCTTTACTCGAGCCTGTTGCCAATTTATCTCGTGACATTGATCAAAAATCACTCGTTTGACAACTTGTGATTTTTTTGTCAATGTCACTCAATAAATTGCTAAGCAACCAACTCTCGTAACAATCTGAAAATTTTTCCGGCAAAAATTTACCACTTATGATATTATATATGAAAAAATATATTAAAACATGACCCAAAACTTATCAAATTTGGCATTTAAAATTCGTGTATAATTTGAAACATCATATTAGATTTTGACTATACTTATATGATAAACCGGAAGTGGTACTTAATTTGGAGCTCTTGACAGATTTTCGAGGAAAAACATAATAAAATATAATCCAAAATTTTGTATTACAGATTTTTCAATTTATTGGAACAACAAATTAGATTTTGTTTACAATCAATGGAAAGTGATCTTTTTTTCAAAGCTCATTGCTATTTTAAACATGGAATTGACGGGAAGTTATGTGCTGGCCACATTAAATTTTTTCAATCTCTTTTTGCTTTTGTGAGTACGTGAAACGAACTATAAATATAAATTTGCACATAATAAAAAAGATAAAAATATTTACATTGTTTTCCATTTGTAACATCTTTAATTTATTATTACATTACATTAATTAATTACTACAAATGCACCCGTTGTTCACTTTTGTAAAACAATTAGATCCAGCACATTTAATTAATATTAAACAATTCCTAACCTTTTCAATTTGCCATTCTATTCCATTCATTTATTTCCATTCTAAGAAACACGTTTTCCCAGAAAGGATTTTTTTACTTTTAAAGTATTTCATTTCAAAACACATCAAAGATGTCAGGGTGAAGTAGAACATTAACTATCTTCATTAATTTGTTTTTCTCGATGCTATGCGCCTCAGGCATTAAATAATATGTTGAAATTATTTACTTATATGATAAAGATTCAAGATTTTGTATTCAGATTTTACTCCATTGACATAGTTTCGGCGAAGATGTTACTCTTCCTGAATAAGTTAAAATTTTATGGTGTACTAAAGATGTAAAATTATACGAAATTTACGAATTTTACTCTCTCGTAAATTATGAGAATTTGGCAACACCGGAAGTTCAATTTCAAGTTTATGACAAGAGAAAACGTGAAAATTTGTTATATAATTTTTATATCAGTTCATCTTTTGAAATATTTATGCGCAGATGTTTACGAGTAATATATGATTAATTAAAATTTTATTGCTGAATACGGTGTTTAGCAATATTCAAGTTTTCATATTGTTTGCAGGTAATAAATGCAGAGGCGTAAACAATTTTGGCTGTGGGTGCACTATTTTTATTTTAAATAAGTACATATTTTTATCAATGCAAAGTTAAAATGGCATAGTTATTTTATTATGCATTTATTAAATTATACGTATGGCTAAGCACAGACTCCTAGTCCAAAAATAACACGATTTGATTATCTAAGTTTATCTATATTCGAAAGTGTGCGATTTAGTAAGTATTCTGCTTCAAAGTTCTTATAAAAAAACTTTTTATTTACAATAATAAAACGCTTTGTTCGATTTGAATGAGGTTTTGGTATGATAATCCATATTGGACATGTCATCTTTTCAGAAGATATTTTTTGTAATTATTAGTGGTCCACTGTTCTATGTAATTTAGGTGTCATGGCAATGATTAGTCCATAACTTTTTTTTTAACTTGATCGACATATTATTACAATATATGACATATAATTAAACTTTTAGCGCAAAATTACTGTGGGTTAGGGATGAGTAAAAATCAAGAGTATATCAATCTAGCGAATCGATACGAATCGAACCTTTTAATATCGATCTACCGTCAGATTGAGATGCAAAATATCGATCTACAATAAATCGATTATTTATAAATTTGAATTTCAGTAATACTGAGATGTTATAAAAAGGAAACGTTGTAAATTAAAATATTTAATTTATTAATAATTCAGACAATACAACACAAACATGACAAATTGCCACAGACCATAAACCAGAGAACGACAGGAAGAAGTGAAATAGTCAAGCCAAAAATAAATCTAAAGTATAGATTATAACGGTACCGCGCGAAAAAATGATACAAAATTATATTTCAACGATTTTTAATAAAAAAAGATCGATTCGTTCAGTGAAGGTAGATACAAATATCGAAAATTCAACTTTAAAAAATCGATATTTTTAAAAATTGGTTCAGAATCGCAGGTCCCTACTGTGGGTGCTGCGCACCCACACTTTTACCTTTAGTGGGTGCGCGTGCGTCCGTGCACCCACGTAGTTTACGCCCCTGAATAAATGTCATTCACAAAAGAAATTTAATTTAATAATTAAAGAATTATTAATCTGCATCTGCTGTGAAATTAAATATTATCCGGATAATTTTAATAAAAAATCTGATGTGGACACCACACGACTTCCTTGTACGCAAGACCAGCATGAAATACTCGTATAGACCCAATTATAAAATTGCACGTATTTGACGTAATTTAACATAACTTTAATTTTTTACCTCCCGCTACCCTTGGTAAGGGAGGTATAGGGATCGTGCTAAAAATCGCATATCGAGATTTTGGTAAATGACCACGTCTTAAGGTCCCTAGAATCCAATTTTAACATTTTCACGATGATGTCTGTGTGTATGTGTGTGTGGATCCTCCACTCTAACTCAAATGCTATCATTCAGAAAATTTTGAAACCTTGTATTTCGAACTTTTTTTTACTGGAAAGAGCCCATTAGATTTTGGTGTAAATCGGATAACAGGAAATGGCACTTTTTACTAGAAGCTCAAAATAGTTTTTCTTCGAAAAATACCTTTAGGTAAATGTTATTTTTTCGAAATAAATCTTAATATAAAAATTAAAGATTATTAAATTTTCTACAGATTTGCATTAATACTTTTTCTACATATATGATGGATAAAGTTATAAAATTATCTATAATTTAAATCCCGGAACCTACGCTTTAAACAAACAAAACTCTTTGGTTATGCAGTTATTCAATTGTATGTAACTGACAGATAAATGTCACTGTCAAAGAACTAATCATTTCAAATTAATAATAGTAACGTTTTAAGAAGAAATAAGTAAATAGAACAATAGGTAAGGAAATCAATACAGTTTCCAACAGAAGTAAATATGTAGGTATGTATTTAGATTAATAAAAATTAACGATTCGCCAAAAATTTAAGCTAATTCTCATTTTTGGATTAGTGAATTCTATTCTATGCCGGATTTAAAATTTAATCTTCATTTTATTATCAGAAAGGATAGTTATACTTGAATTAGATTAGACTATATTTTAAGAAATATATTGCCAAAATTAGAGTATAATTCGTTAATCCAAAAATAAGGATTAGCTTAATCTTTTTTGTGATTCGGGCTGTAAGTGGGGGGAGGTATTGTGTTGGTCACACCAGATTTTTGATACTGCTTTATCATAATCTATAGCAAGCTTTATTACAAAAACCAAATTTACATATCTCGCTTAGACAAAGGGCTAATTTAATAATATTGGATGTGCTAGACGCAGAATTTAATTCTCTTAAAACTATTATTATTTGAAGCATTTATTTCTAAAATCAAAATAAAACCATTTTATTCAAGAAAAACTGTTAATAATTTCATGTAATATATCATTTCCGGTTAGCCTATTTTAACCAAAATCTACTTTGTTATTCCCATTGACATAAAAGTCTTATATGCCAATTTGATTAGTTTTGGATTATATTTTAAAATAGTTTTTCATTAAAATCTATTATAGGCTTCAAGTAAAGTACCACTTCTGGAAAATATGTAATGACCAAAAAGGAAGGTGCACAACTAGATGTTACAGAAGTCCTAAATACAAAATTTCAACTTTCTAGGGCTTACCGTTTTTGAGTTATGCGAGATACGTACGGACGTATAGACGTCACGATGTCTAACCTTCAGCTTAATTCTTAACTAATGGTTTTATAAACTTTAACTAGAGGCTAGAGGTGGTGGAATCAGGCCTAACTGTGTTATGAAAGTATCATGTTATTAAATAAAATAAAATAAATATATCATCACGGCATATTACCCATTGCTGGGTGTGCCAATCTGCTTTGTACGCAGATTTCGGTAATGATGATGACATATTTGTACCGTGCGGGCGTTTACCAGGCGTCACCTCACGGGCACTCATTGCTGGCGTGGAGAGTGCACCACAGGGGTCAATTTTGTGCCATTTAAAATTCGAAATATTCGGCGTCGGTCGGGATCGAACCCGGTTTCCCAGATTCGCGACCCGACACTCAGGCACAATTAATTATTTATTAAATAATAGATGTGGTACTTGCAAAAATATTTACCAAACTGTTGTTTTTAGTGAATTACAGTTATTACAGTATTATCTTCCTTTCAAAATTTCACTTCTTCCATCTTTTATTACCTGCCATCTGCCGTTGCTGTATCATCTTTAAATTGATCATGATTTATCCAGTCTTCACTTGAGGGAAATCCGGAGAAAGATCAAGTCACCATCGTTCGCGTTGCTCTTTTCTTCGACGATTGGTGTCACGTGTCACTTTCCACCGATGCCACTTTGTTTTCTAAACCAGAGCCGCCTCAATCTAACAACTCGACATTTAATTGATTTACCACAATTTACATACAATGAAGAAAGTTGATAATGCTGATAATAATGGATGTAAAGGAAGAGAATAAAACGGTGAGAATTTGCAATTTTCTATTGCATTTTTCTCGATAATTGTGAGGTTGGAATAGGTTAGGATGTATAAAATTTTATTGTGCAGGTTTCTTGTATAAACAATAAAACAAATAGGATTTAGTCGTATGAAAGTAGGGTAATGAGGTAATATACATTTTTTATTTTTGCATGGGATCGTTTAATTCTTTCTAAAACATGGGGCAGGAATTCCGTCAGACTTTTACTTGTATTTTATTGACAACACAAGAAATTATTTCCAGTTACTGTTAGTTAAAAGAACAACATAACATCGATATTAAAGGTAGCAAAATCTGATGTGAACAGCACATGATCTCCCGCCAATTCCATGTTTAAAATAGCAACGAGCTTTAAGATAAATATCACTTCCGGTTGATCGTCGTTTGGAAACATAATCAACAATTGTTTTCACGCGTGAGCGCATAATGTGCTTATGCAATAAAAAAAAATATTAAAATTAAACTTATCATCAAATAAAAATTTATTAATATCTTATAGAAAAACTGCAATCTGAATCAGCATGCCAAATTTCAATTCTTAATCACAGTGGCGCCTCGTGCACCAAAACTTTGGTGAGGCAAAGTTTACAAGTCAAATGCTTTATAATTGAAAGTTACATTTTTACCTTCCGTCACTTTTAGGTAAGGAAAGTATTGTCTTGGGTCAAAAAATTCGATGATGAGTTTTTAATCAATAAGCACGTTTTAGGGTCCCTAGAATACGATTTTACTATTTTTACGATGATGTCTGTATGTGTGTGTGTGTGTGTGTGTGTGTGTGTGTGTGTGTGTGTGTGTGTGTATGTGTGTGAGCGTGCGTGTGTGTACCAAAATTTTCGTCTGTGATAACTCCATCATAACACTAATACTACAATTTCAAAAATTATAATTCTTTCGTATTCTTCCTCGTTACATCAATATGAAGAGCTGATTAGATTTTGGTTACAATTGGTCAACCGGAAGTACTCTCATTTGAAGATTTTAACAGTTTTTCTTGAAAAAACTATGTTGAATATTATTTTTTCACATTTAATGTTATTATAAATATTAAAGAATATTTTATTCTCTATACGATTTGACTGCATTTTATACTTAATATTAAATTGATATTGAGTTAAAAAATTATAAAGCAATTAAATTTCATAAAGTAGATAGCTATGGAAACAGCTACTATATTAAGAAAATTCTGATAGAAAGATGTCAGTGTCAAGTGTAATTGACATAAGTGTGTTTGTCTTATAATTTTACTGGAAATATAGGATCTTTTGCTAGAAATACAGTAGAAACAAATGTACTATCCGTCATTTAAATTTTTTTTAAAATTAACATAACCAGGTACAGATTACACCCCAAACATTTAATTTGGCTTGCAACAATGCACAGTAGATGTAAACCTACTTACAAAATTTGTCACTACGCGGCGTTGATTGTATTCATGTACGCTCACGGTCACTGTCACTTGAAGCATGCCTCAAACAGCTCTTTGTATAGCGTATGTAATCTTACCGGAATGAAAGCTTTATCAAAAACATTAGAAATTATACTAATTCATTTAGAGAGGCAAGCGTCGCGGGGTGAACTTCTTTACAAATTATTGTGGTGGCTTAAATTGTTTTTTTACCTTCCGTCACCTTTAGGTAAGGAAGGTATTGTCTTTGGTCAAAAAATTTGGTGATGAGTTTTTAATGAATAAGCACGTTTTAAGGTCCCTAGAATACGATTTTACTATTTTTACGATGATGTGCGTGTGCGTGTGTGTATATATGTGTGTATGTGTGTGTATGTATGTATGTATGTATGTATGTATGTGTGTGTGTGTGTGTGTGTGTGTGTGTGTGTGTGTGTGTGTGTGTAACAAAATTTTCGTCTACCGATAACTCTAATACTACAATTCCAAAAATTATAATTTTTTCGTATTCCTCTTCGTTCCATCCATATGAAGAGCTGATTAGATTTTGGTTATAATTGGTCAACCGGAAGTACCCTCATTGGAAGATTTTAACAGTTTTTCCTGAAAAAACGATGTTAAATATAATTTTTTCACATTTAATCTTATTATAAATACTAAAGAACATTGTATTCTCTATACGATTTGACTACATTTTATACTTCAATGGATATGGAGCTATAAAATTATAAAGAAATTAAATTTCAAAAATTAGCCAGCTTTGCTAGAAACAGATACTATATTAAGAAAATTCTGATTGAAAGATGTCAGTGTCAAGTGCAATTGACATATTCGTTGTATATTTGCGTTAGGATCATTTTGCTCGAAATTTTCTGTATAAAATTTTGTCGAAAGGTAATGTACATACAAGAAATTTAGAATCTTTTGCAAGGAACCTTCTCTATGGATTTTATAGAAAATACATACGCATTTACGAAAATTCTACCGGTAGATACCGCATCTAGCGACTGTGTTCGAAAATACGAGTGGTAAAAAGTTACCGTGTTCGAAAATTGTTCAATATCTACCAGATCCATCTACCGGATTCATGAAGAATCTAATCTCAAAAAAAGGTAGTGATGCAAAGGGAAGCGCGCGCGCTGAAAGTTGAAATGTGTTTAAAGTAGGACTCTGCTCAGTTTGTTAACTACGTCAAATTTCTAACCTGTTTTAAATTTTTAAATTTTTTCATAGGTTATGGATCTACCCTGTTTACCATTTGCGTTCTTAAAATATCGATTCTGGTAGCTATAACCTGATAAAAAGCTGTTTAACGGTAACAGTTCACCGGTAGAAGTTTCGTAAATACCTCATATAAGTGACGGAAGGTAATATGCTGGTCACATCATATTTTTTTTATATATAACAACAATCATTAACGGAATAACAAAAATTATCATTAAAATTATTTACAAAGCCTATGGTTATTTTTTCATTTATACATATGGATATCAGACATCAATAGAGTTGAGTATTTCTACAAAAGCACGAAAAATGGGGGACATTTTTAATAAATATTGTAATTATTTTTATATTATTTGATTTAAAAATATGAAAGTACAATTAGAAATGTATAGTCTATAATTGAAAGTGTGTTTCATAATTGATGAATTATTTTTAAGCATGTTATTGAATTTCAAACTTCACTGACTGTAATTATTTCCCCGATAGTCCAGTAGTCTTGTAAAATAAAAAAAAAATTAAACTATTTAGTTCAGTAAAATATTATTTTTTTACTAAAAAATTGTTCGGAAAATATGCATCTTAAGTCATCAACTTTAATGGTATAATTATTTATTATAAAATATAAAAGATGATTTACAACATCTTGATAGTAAAATCTGACTGAATGACATTTGAATATTATTGTATCTTTGTTTAATGTCAGGTTCAATGTTAGCATATGTTAACCTTAAGTTGCAAATTAGAAACAGTTAATTATATTGATTGTTTCACTCTGTTTAACAATGCGTGTAAAGTAATCACATTGATTTCTACAGATTCGCTGTGGTAAATTGATAATTCTTCTATTTGTTATCTATTAAACCGATTTTTATTGTTCGTTTTATGCCTATTTATACATGCATTATCATTAGACAGATATAAAGTAATGGATTTTATAGCTTCTATTATCTCTGTATGAAGCTTGTTAAAAATAAAATTAAAATTTTCCTGTTTAAATGATCCTACTTTTAGATTGATCTATTATATAGCACAAATCAGTTGTACACTTTGTCTGAGTAGTAAATTTTATCCCTTAAAATATAGATGTAAATTTAATCTTTATTTTTGACTATACAATGTAACCTATATTATAAAAGAGAATAAGAAACCAATTTTTACTACATATATACAATATTTAGTTTGATTCAATTAGTAACCGACCCCCATGTGTAATTTGTCTATTTTTACTTGTTTTAAACACCGAAAATACAACAATTTCTTAATTTATAGTCATAGTTATAATAATAAAATTGTTATTTTTTTGACCTATAAATTTAGGAATTGTTGTATTTTCGGTGTTTGAAACAAATGAAAATAGACAAATTACACATGGTTGGAAAGCTAAAACAATATGTTTTCAATGGTGAAACTTTCCAATATGGCGTCATAACTCGAAAACAAATAGTGATAAAAAAAATTAACATCGCCATTCGAAAAAACGTAAAAAAGTGCAAATTAAAATCCAGTATTATTTCACATTTGAAAGATATTTCCAAAAAAACTGCAAAATTTACATTTTCGTCTATATCTAGTCACCTATGTATTTTTTCTCATATAACAAAACATTATTTAACGTCCGACAGGTATGTTATTATTATCATAACAACCCTGCTTTCAGGGTTGTTATATACTAAATAACACCCTAGAGTGTGTTATGAGTTGTTGCTATGGTAATGTTGTCAATAAAATGATATTGATACTGGGACAAAGCCTAAAAATCAAGCAGAAGCATTCATAGCCTACCTACTCCGTCAATTTTATTAAAACTTTCTGATCCGTAATCCGTAGAATATTAAAAATTATAATCGGGCGTTAAACGTTGAACGCACCACGGGAGTTAAACGGACAATAACGCCTTCGGTCAACGTACGCATCTCGGGCCAGAGGCCCTCGAAAAGTACACTGTTGACCTCAGGCGTTATTGTCCTTATAACACCCTTGATACGTTAATTACTATAAAAGGTCTGCTAATGGGGTAACTTTTGTCTAATTTAACCGACTTCGTATCTCTTTTAGTTCTCGTTATCTCCATGTTGGAATAGTTCTTTACTGTGAATGTATCAAAAAGCGAGTAACAATAAAAAATTTAAAATCAATTAGTAGAAATGAGAAGAGTATTTTCAAGAGGGTTATTCGAAATGTATGTTCTAACTTTACTTTTTATATGCTTTTCACGTTCTACACTTGAAAAAACACTCATTATAAACAAACCATGTTCATATGAAGTTTTGGATATTTTTAAACTTTAATGAATGATTAATAAACGATTTTAGTGTAACTAACCATAAATAAACAAATGTCGAAACCACAAAACAATAAGGTCAAAACTTGTTCGACATTATTAACCTAAACTAATCTAAGATGAGGTTTCGTGGCTGCGTGCCTGAGTGTCTGGTCGCGAATCTGGGGATCCCGGTACAATCCCGACCGACGCCAAAATAAATATTTCGAATTTAATGGCACAAAATTGACCCCTGTAGTCATTATCATTACCGAAATCTGTATACAAAGCAGTCTAGCACACGCAACAATGGATAATATGCCGTGATGATATATTTATTATTGTTTAATAAGATACAATGAATGGAAATAGTTATTTATGTAACAAATGAGTAAAGTGAAATATGTTTTACTACAATTTTTTTTATGTCTACAATAAAAGTCCGAAAAAAGTGCTATAGAGTTTCATTTTTTACCCGTTTTCGTTAAAAATATGTTCATTTTATTCTATAAAACAAACTTTAAGAAGATATTTTACTTTATTTATCTACTTTGCGTGTCCAGACCACATGTAGTTAAGTATAAGAATAAGAATAATAATAATAATAATAATAATAATAATAATAATAATAATAATAATAATAATAATAATAATAATAATAATAATAATAATAATAATAATAATAATAATAATAATAATAATAATAATTAATAATAATAATAAATAATGATAATCTTTATTATTTTAATAAAAAAGTACAGTTTTAATATTAATTTTTTTATATAGTATACATAAAAAGTTTCAACCATATTTTTTTCTTTCAGTCTCATCGGAGACCCGTGTGGTGTGCTACTACACAAATTGGTCCGTGTACCGACCTGGAACAGCCAAGTTCAGTCCCCAGAACATCAACCCCTACCTCTGCACGCATTTAATCTATGCCTTTGGAGGCTTCACCAAGGAGAACTCGCTCAAGCCATTTGACAAATACCAGGATATCGAAAAAGGTGAGGAACAATATTTTTTCTCTTTCTTTTATATACATATAGGCTAGTCGACAAAGGGTTTATTGTGGAAATAACTGGTGGCAAGCTGAAATAAATTTTATTTTCTACAGTCAATATACAAAGTAGCCATTTGCGCTCTCTTTTGTCAACGCAAAATGTCACTTTGCCGCTCATGCGCGACAAAGTAGAAAAACGCCCGCCATCCAAATTGCTAACTGTACAATGTTGAGAAATGTCACTTGTCTACATTCTTAATAGAAACGTTTAGTCAGGAACCAATGACTCTGTAGTTACACATTTACCACCTTCACAAGTCAATCTGACATATATAACTGCTCTGTCGTTATATTTCATAACCAAACAAAATGCCGCATGTGCTAGCACTAGTTTAATGTACTTGAAACAAATAAATTATACAGAACTTATAATATTCATTACAAAATTGGCATTAATTTTTTGTAAAAACGAAAGCCAAACAATTACTGAGTTTACATGCAGTTTTGAAACCGTTTTTAGTTTTGAAAACGCCATGTATACAGTGTCAAAACGGTTTTGAATTATCTCAGACCAAAACTAAAATTCATGGGTTGGACTTGAAAAGTAGTTTCAAAACTACTCATGTAAACACTTAAAATTCAGTTTCGATACTGCGCATGCGTACAGAGCATAACGTTTCTGTCGCTTTGTGTTACTAACCTTCAAATATGCTGACAGTTGTGTTGTTGTGTAGTTTTAGTGCGTAGGAAGGTAGGAAGTATAAAAAATAATTGGAATAATAGCAAAACGAAGTATTTGGAGTGAAGAGGATCTGTCACTTACATCAACTAAATGCGCATGCGCCGAAACTGATTTCAAATCAATTTTTAAACTTGTTTTAAAAACTGCATGTAAACAGTTTTGCATAATTTTACTGAAAACTGAAACCATTTTCAAAACTCCATGTAAACGTAGTAAATATCTTGAAGTCATATTTAAATACGTTCCTATCTTCACTGCAAAACTATTGAATAGTACTGTAAGTACAAAGTGAATATTTTATTATTTTTTGTTATGGTGGAGGACTATAGAAAAAATCTTGTGTGTGTTGGAGAGAATGCCGCGCTCCTACGTCGCGCGTCAACAACCTCTCAATCGACAATGTCCCATTTTGCGCTCTTAATACACAAATAGCTATTCTCTTTATTGGGACCTCCAAAAAGACACACTAATTTTGCGCCCTCTAACGACCCCAGATTTTGCCGCCATTTTGGATCAAAGGTTTGTATATAAAATATACTAAATATCATTAAAAATTAAATGCAATATAGCATAATGATATTGTCCTTCGATCTATAAAAATTATAAAATAATTAAAATTTGTAATTTGTAAAAATGAAACACCACTGGAAAAAAGTGATACACATCTTTTTATTTTTATATAAGTGTATCTAGCTAAAACATCGAGGTAATAATGAATAGAGTTTGTTTTCAAACAGTGGAGTAAATGCAGTATGCAGTCACATAAATTGATCTATTTTAATTTTAACACGTATAAAAATATACAAATATTTTTAAAATAACTTTCATGCTCGATAATTGGAAATATGCATCGACATATCTTTCACGTTCATACAAACGCAAGTTATTTTATCTGGCGAGACATCATAAATTCAAACAGTGCCGGCCCGAGACTTGTGAGCGCCCCAGGCGAAAATTGTAAATTGCGCCCCTCATTTATTACAATTTTGTTTAGATTATATAGGTACAAAAATTAGAAAAGATGCGATTTGTGTCCAAAACTCGCGAACAATCACAGAATCTTAATTTGAATGAAAGATATTTTTTTTCTTTTGGGTTCTACAGAGTCGCATTATTTTTGTCTAATACCATATACTGGATTAGTCATGGGAGAGTTACTTTCAAAGTCCGTTTGTGTACAACCCGAAATACAATTTAGAACAGCGTCTAGCTTCCTCTCAAAAAAATAGTGATGGTTCTGTCATTTTGACATTAAACAATTAAATATGGTCTGTTGTCATTAGTATTTTGGGTTGCAAACAAACGGACTTTCAAAATAACTCTTCTGTGACTAACCCTGTATATAGGGAAAGAAAAAATATTTCACAGTGTAGGTATAGTTCTCGGTATAAATAATTTTCGTTATTTTGAAATTCGGAAAATTGAATTTAACTCTTTAACGGTTCATCCTAAAATATAAGAATCTTGTTGTGTAGAAAATTTCGATACGGATCACCGTTTTCAAGAAAAATGTCAAAAACCAAAATATGTTGCCTTTTTCCAAATTGGCGAGGGGCTGTTGCATCAGTGTATTTTTCTGTACAGGATTTCGTATAAAAACTTTTTTTGCATTTTTTTTTTGTTGGGTATATTTTTCAGTAGATTTTCTGAACAACAATTACTTCTTCAGTATTTGATATGACAATGTTTTTAATTGATATAATCGCCAACGAATTTATCCTTTCTTCTTTCTTAGTATAACGTAAAAAAATATAAGTTTGCTGCAACTGGAATTGTCAGCATTATGAGTAAAGCTACACACTGGACGAGTCAATAAACTTATAATTTGATTTTTAATTTATTTTGCAAAAAATAGTCTCAAAAAATGGCGCCCTAAAACCAATTTTGCCCCAGGCGGTCGCCTGGCTTGCCTGTAGCTTAGGCCGGCCCTAAATTCAAACATATATTACACATTCGTAGTTTTTCGGGTTATAGTTATTTTCTGCATTCATTTACTTGAATATTTCAAAAAAAGCAGAATACTTGAAAGTAGTAAGAAATTGGAATAGAGATAACGCATTGAAAACTAATATTTTTATACTTTTATTCTTTTTATATAATTTGAATGTATAGTTTTAATATAAATGACCCATGATCTAATTTGTAATTATAGTGAAGTATTCAATTTGGCACCTATACTTTTCAAAGAAATAGAATTAAAGCGGTATAATTATTTATTTAAAAACCATTGTCCAAAATAAACATAACATTGAAATTCTCCTCTTTGACAATGAAATTTATACATGATTGTTTCAAGTCACACACCTTTTCTTTCACTATGTGTTCTGCATAGTAATATACTCTTCATGTCAAAAACAAATCGAAACCAAGGAGTGAAGAATCTCCTCTTTACTTTCAAATCCTTGAATAAATTACTACGGACTCATCGGGAATACTAATCAAGACTTGTAAATGAAGTTATAATTCACTGGTTTTTATAATAATCATTACAAAAATATTAGAATAAGTAGTTATTGAAAGTTAACTATCATTGTGGAAGGCCGGAGATGATTTCGTTATTATATGAGAAAAAGATAGCTATAGGTAATTAATAAGAATTATTGAGAGTAAATCACATGATTCAAATTTTTTTAGAATTTTATTTTCAGTAGTTCCCTTCTACAATAATAAACGTCACTATACAAGTAATTTCGTTCCACTTCTTAAAAGCTCTCTCGCTAAGAGAGGTATTGTATTCATGCTAAAAATCGCATATCCAGATTTTAGTGAATAAGCACGTTTTAAGGTCCCTAGAATCCGATTATAACATTTTTACGATGATGTCCGTATGTGTGTGTGTGTGTGTGTGTGTGTGTGTGTGTGTGTGTGTGTGTGTGTGTGTGTGCGTGTGTGTGGATGTGTGTGTGGATGTGTGTTTGTGTGTGGATGTTGGATTCACCATAACGCAAATACTATAAGACTTAAGATATTTTTAACTACAGATTCATCAATCTAACAATAATGGGAAGAGTCGAATCAGTTTTGGTAACAATTGGACAACCGGAAGTAGTAGTTACAACAAAAAAATCATCTAAATATTATTTATCGAAAATTTATGTAAATACTTATATTAAAGAACGTTAAATTTTTTATTCGATAAATATAAATTCATTATTATATCTTCTATAGATTTAGAGATAAAGAAATGCATATAAAATAATTTGATGTAAAAATTCTTAGATCAAATTACTTCAAGGCAAGAAATTCAAATGTTTGTAATTCACACATAAATGTCACTGTCAAAAATGTTTGTATGCCACTGTCAAAAATATTCGTACATCATTATGAAGATTATGAAAATAAATAAAAAGTCAACAACGTAAAAGAATATACCTACAAAAGAATATAAAAGGAATATGCGAAAAAATGACGAATAAAAGAAAAAGAAAAGGAAAGTAGAAAAAGAAAATTTTAGGATATTGAATATAAAGAAAATGTATGTATTGTACATAATTTATATTAAAATAATTATTTTGTAGTGAGACATGAATATATGTATTTGTATTTAAAAATATTTTTCGTTTTATGCGTACAACCAGGTAAAATATCTGGCGAGAAGTTATGTGCTGGCCACATCAGATTTTTTTATTTAATATTTTTAAAGAGACGATAAAAACTTGTTACCCATATTTTTTCTTTTGGCAAAATTTTCATTAATTGGCCAGAAAAAAATTAATGAAATTTATTAGTCACACAAAAATGGCTTTTATAACGAAACGTCAGAATATATCACACGGCAGATACAGACTACGTTTACACCGTGCGAACTATTCTGATACGCAGACCAAGTGTATACTAAAATTTATCTTAGTATGGTATGTTTACACCGGTATTTAAATGAACATACTAAAAATTTTGGTACGTTACACGCGCTTGCGTAGATTTAACTGTCAGAGTTACCCTAACCTAAAATTATTTAATAAGGCAAAATAGTTGTGAATATATGTAATTTACATCACCACACTATTAAAACTGTAAATATTACTAAACTTATACAATTTTCCTAAATGTTAATACACAATTTAATTGAATTAAAAGTAGTTATAGATCGCAGAAAAATCGCATTGGTACGCCTGCTGTTTACACCGTGCATGAGTAAGGTCTGGTACATTCCCCTTTGATCGTACCAAAAATGTGTACCAATTGCGTACCAAAGGTTTGGTACATAGTGTTTACACCATTCGACGCCATCTTGTTACGTCACTTGGTATGCGGACTAAATGTTTAGTACGCGTGGTGTAAACGTACTCACAGACTCTGCAGATCCACCTTGATGCCAAAAATTGAAATTATTACTTACTAGCAGATGTTCACTTCCACTCAGCCAGTGGCGGTGCCAGGATGTAAATGTAGAGTGGGCACAATAAAAAACGAGTGGGTAACAAAGGGGGGGTGCAATATATTATGCAAATGTATCCGAAAAAAAGGCGCCGCAGGCAAAATTTTTATTCATTCAAGGTCAAATTGTCAGTTACATTTTATCAAGGGATGTGAAGCTGATAAACTGTAAAAATTGAATATCACCTGCACTTCTACTATTATAATAATTATATTTTAACTGACATCCATATTTTGTAATCAACATTAATATTTCAAAAATAATTATTAACTGAGTAAAATAGAATAACTATTTAATTTTATTCTTTATCTTAAATTATAATATTTGCGGTTGTTTGATTTTGTTTTTTTTATCAATGGCTTATGGGCGGAGGGGGGTACTTACCCCCATTACTCCGCGTCCCTTGCACTCGCGCCTGGTGAGCACCCGTTTATTTTAATAATAAAGATACATAGGTATATGGTATTTTTTTATATACACACATGAAACGAAACAAAGATACAGGTATCCATATTCGAATAATAACATATACCGAGTGTTTACTTTTTTATGAATTGCAGAAAATACTGTGGTGAAATTTTCATAGAGCTGTAATTTCCTGCCATATTAATTTTAGAACAAAAGTATAAATACAAATAATGTTCAGAATTAAAAATAAAATTTTATTCACAAATATTTTATATACCAAAATTATTATTTGTATGTTGGTAATAGGTGGGCACAAGTCTTTTTCGGGTGAGCACGTGACCACCCTGGCCCTCCCTTAGCGCCGCCACTGCACTCAGCTGATTTTGACATGATTGTCAACGTGACGTGCACGTACTCTATAGGGTTTTCCACGTCAACGACTTTTGAAGAAATAAGTATTGTATACAAATTTTAGTATAAAGTATTTTAATATAAAATAAAAATAATACCAAGGATATAAATATATACACTGGATTGCTAACTTGTATTGTGAACGTAGCCACCTGTGAGACAAGCAACTGGTAGGCAGCCATTTGCAGAAAAGGCAAAATATGCTCCAAATTTAAAATTACATATAGAAACAAATTATAAATGGGATGAATTAACAGATTTTTTATTGCATATATTTTAAAAATTATAGTTATTATTTTAATAATATAATATACATTTATTACAAATTCACAATTAATTAGGAATTAGGACTATGAATTTAAAAATAATATTAACTTATTAAATAGATTCCTTTTGCATATGTGGTGGAAAATTTGGAAATATCTCATTTAAAGTATTTATTCATTAAGAACACAACGCCATCATTTTATTCAAGAAAACTACCATATAACGCAATAATAGACCAACGAACGTTTGACGTTTTGCCTTTTCTGCAAATGGCGCTGTACCCCCACCACTTGCCTCACTTGTTAAACGTATGTCAGCTGGAAACGATACGTGACCTTAACATTCGCGAGTATTTATAGCTTAGTTTAATTTAGAATATCCGGAATTCAGGTTTGTCCCGAAACATAAATACTAAGGCGGTTGATAATTAAACAAAATCAACAATAGAAATTACAATAAATTTTTATTACAAATGAAATGATTTCCTATTGTTTCAATTGGGTAGGAAGTTGGAACCGAATTACTAGTCAATAAATCGAAACTATTCGTCAATAGCTATTTATGTTTTCTTCTAATAATATACATGAATGTAGAATGCAAAACAGACAGCTATAAGGAACTGTTACTGTTAAGTGTTAATAATATTAATCAAATATATACATTCATAGAAATGATCTATAAATATACATAGTGTTTATGTTATAAATTTTAATATCATTATTAATATTCCAATAATGCGTGCAATGTAGTGAAACCAGTATAAATTATGGTAAAATGTTGTTGGCAATGAGAACAACAAAAACTTTCAATGACTGAATACGCCTGAATTTCTGCAACCCTTTACGTACTTTTACATACATATGTACATACCATATACCTATTAACTAATATAGTTGAAGACAGCGTTTCTTAACCTTTTCAGGGCGCTACCCAAATTTAACTATTGTATTAGTTTCGCGACCCACTATACAGGGTGATTCATCGGTCTGTCCTCTCTTTATAACTCTTTTATTTTAAGTCAGATAGAAAAACTCTTCAAATATAATTTATATAATATATTATTGTCTATCTACGTACCATATGCATTTGTATACAAGGTGCTCCGTTTAAGCGCAACAATATGTAACTTTATATTTCTTAATGGAACGCCCTATATTTATTTATTTATTTTGATAGTAAATTATATTCCCTTTAAAAAAGTATAAAGTAATAAGGGGTCTAAAATTATAAATTAAGAAGTTATTTCGTTCATAAAAAATAGTAGTTTAGAGTGGAAAAAACCATAATATAACACAAAATTTTGATCCTTTTTTATTATTACTTATTTTAAACATTACACTAATTCCAAAGAAGCTATTAAAATTTAGTGATAGACTAAATAATGCAAAATTATAATAAATGCTCGAAAACTTGTACTTCAACTTCAATAGATTTTTCTATTATAAATATTATATTAACCATCTCATCTTTACTAAAATTTGTATTATTCATTTTTACATCAACATCAATAATGATAAACTAAGAGTATTTGGACAACTTGTTTGTTTAAATTTGAAACAATTGATTAAACTATCCATAGCTTACTTTGTTAATAATAACATGATAGAAACATATCATTCAACAAATAAAGGTAAATAACTTCCTAATTTATAATTTTAAACCCCTTATTACTTAATACTTTTTTAAAAGGAATCGAATTTACTATCAAAATAAGTAAATAAATATAGAGTGTTCCATTAAGAAATATAAAGTTATATATTGTTGCGCTTAAATGGAGCATCCTGTATACAAATAAATATGGTGAGTAGATAGATAATACTATATCATATAAATTATATTTGAAGAGTTTTTCTATCTGACTTAAAATAAAAGAGTTATAAAGAGAGGACAGACCGATGAATCACCTGTATAGAAAATTATTTAAAAAATAAAAACACATGTATTATTATAAACAATAATCTATATATGAAAATAAGAAAATGAATACGTACGAATATACCACATACCTATTTATAAACAACAAATTCAAATAAAACGAAACTTATTCTTGTTACAATAATCTGGTACATGAATTTGATACAATTTTAATCTTGTCTGTTAGTCAAATGTCGGGAACTTACATATTACCTTCCCATATTTGTCCAATTTCAT
>OY720459.1:7392500-7500000 GCA_963082715.1 Harpalus rubripes | reverse complement strand
AAATTTCTAACCTGTTTCAAATTTTCAAATTTTTTCATAGGTTATGGATCTACCCTGTTTCCCACTTGCGTTCTTAAAATATCGATTCCGGTAGCTATAACCTGATAAAAAGCTGTTTACCGGTAACAGTTTACTGGTAGAATTTTCGTAAATACCTCATATAACTGACGGAAGGTAATGTGCTGGCCACATCAGATTTTTTCTTTTTATGATAGACACTTTGTTTTTCTTTCTTTATGTAACAAATGTAATTGATACACATATTAAAAATATTGTTGTTTTTATTACTTATGTTACGTATATTTACATCAAAAGAAATACAGAAAAACATAAATAATAGTGTTGTAAGAATATTGTTTGCAATAATGAGACAAGTTTTATAAAAAAAAGTCCATTATTTATTATAGGAAAAATACGGAACAATTTTCAAAAAAGCCACAATGTTTTACTTGATTTATTTAAATTTCATTAAATGTAAAAATATATTTTATAAATAAGGTTGTTTGTTTGCTTTGCTAATGAAACTTCACGTCAATTAAAAGCAATTTGTAGACTTTATTATTATTTTTTAAATGATAATAATATTTTTAGCATTGTGTGACGTAAATATTGATTTTATTGGTTTTTTCAGTTAGTCATTTACAATTAGTTAGTAATTTTGGAAACTTGTAAATGAGCAATTAAATTGACTTATATTTTAGAATCTGCCGGATGCAATTCGTTATTCGTCAAACAATTTTGGTTTTAGTTTTACAAATGTCCGCCTAGAACTTGTATTTGCATTTGGTCGCGCTAATTTCATTACATGCTATGCTATGACAAACCGTTTTTTACACAAGTTTTTTATTTTACATTTTCTCACTTGGAACAGTATACAGAGTGCAACACCAAAACCGACCACTGCCATTATTTTCTTTATTATTACAGTTACAAAAAAAATACTATAGAACAAAGTTGTGGCAGACCAAGGGGAACATTACATTATGGAAGAAAATATTGTTTTAAATCAGTGGTTCTCAAGTTACATCACAAAGTTATATTTTTTCAAATGGGATTATTCTAAATTTTTATGCCTACGTGATAACATATTTTTTTCTGAATTCAACCACGTTTTAGTTTTATATCCTTACATAATAAAAATATTGAGAAAAATCCAATTGAAATTTGAATAAATTTGATTTTTTTAGTTATTTTTCAGCGGGCTATATATGAAAAACAATACTACTATTTGTCAATTTGAATGATTTAGGATGAAAATCAAATAAATGACTATAAAATTATTAACAAATATTTGTTTCGTTTTAATTTATGCTCATTTTTTTCATACTAGCCTACTAAAAAATAACTATAAAAATCAAATTTATTTAAATTTCAAATGATTTTTTTTTTCAATATTTTTATTATGTAAGGATATAACTATAGTAAAAATGAATAAGCAGAAGACTCACGTCATCAATAAATATTACTAGATAATGACGTCACTTATTACTACGTATACATGGGGTACTAATTTATTCTAGAAAATGTAATGCGTGTTGCATAACTTACTGTCTACAATACACGACATTTGTTATTTGCTTCTGCGATTGCTTTGTTAAAGCTTTTGGCATGATTGCAGATGAATTATTGTGTAATATTTATTAAGACAAACCAATAATATTCAGGGCATGGTTTAGGTCGTCTTAGCTCTAACCAAATCAAAGCACCCCAAAAACTACAAGACGAGAAAATTGTGTGCCCCCAAAATCTGTGCGCCCTAGGCTGCAGCCTAGTCAGCTTATCCGGTAATTGGGAACTGCAGTAATTCTGTAGCGTAAGACACAACTCACAAAATACTAAGAAACTAGAACGATTTATTTTATTTATATATTTTATTGACAGTTCAATAGTTCAATATATTTTTAACAAAACAATAATACATAACTACTTTGATATTTGCTATCATTTATATTAATTCAAGTCACTTGTGCCTGGATGAGATGAGTTGACAATCACCTGTCAATCAAGTGACAGGGACAGAATCGGTATTTGATCGATTTTAAATTCAATGTAAACATGGAAATTGTCAGTAGTGCTACAGTTATGATACGAAAATTAACTACAATTATTTCAAATAATTTTATATTTCCTAAAAGGAATAAGGATTGACTTTGATATGAAGGTAAATTTCATTAATATATACGTTTCTTAATACTAGTATTTTTTATTCCCTCTTTTTAAAAAAATAAATAACACCCAATAATTTCTATAAGTTATATTTCATTTTATAAGATTTTTTTCAGGTCGATGACGTGAGTCTTCTGCTTGTTCATTTTTACTATAGTACATGGTTGAATTTAGAAAAAAAATGCACTATCGAATAGACACAATAATATGTATATCCCATTTGAAAAAATATAACTTTGTAACTTGAGAACCACTGGTTTTAAAAAATATGTTCTTCTTTAGTGGGATTACCCCTTGGTTTCCTGTAACTTTGTGATATAATATTTTTTTTGTAACTATAATAATAAAGAAAATAATGACGGAGGTCAGTTTTGGTTTTAAACCCAAATATATTGGAATCATATTACTTTTACATCCCATAAAGTGAACGTGGGCCTAGTTCTTTTAATGCATTTAACTTGATTTTAATAAAAATGAATTTAATGATTTAGTCCCTTCTTTTTTGTTTCCTTCGTGTTTGTTTGAACATTTGTCCGCCGTGAATACAGATATGTAATGCTGGCTGCAGTAGACTATCCAGCTGCTTTAAATACCAAGAGTCTAGTCGTCAAAGCGCCGCGACCCCGAAGATACACGATGTGTTCCGAATGGAAAATTAGATTAATTTTTTAACATTTTTTAAAATCCTGACACAAACAATACCTATAGCACAAAACTCGACTCTTTATACTTGTTTTGTAACATATTTTAAAAACTAGTATAAAGACCCGGGTTTCGCGGGCGCTTGGAACGTACATTGTGCTGCTTCGGGGCCCTGTCGCTTTGACGACTAGACTCTTCTTGCTTTAAAACTGACAATGATCCATTCATGGAATCTATAATCGATTATGAAGCAAATACCAAAATACCTACGATATTTGAAATACTCGCCCTGAAAAAGCTAATGTACTAGTGATGATAATAATAATAATTAAAAGTTTTTATTCATTTTTTTCATTTATTATTTAACTAGAATATATGGGCGATAATACATGCATTAATCTAATACATACAATTCACATTCCTTTTTGACCTGTTACCGGTGTTCTCTTCCACACACGCAACTTTGTCAGCGACGGACTGGCCCTCTACGGCGCGTTCCCCTAAGTGGGATAAAATACACATTGTCATTCCAATTTACAACAATTATCACAGGCGTGCATTATCATCTAGTAAGATAGACAGGAGGGGGGGGGGCAGGAATAAGGTTGCTCCCAAGTCCCAGACTTGGGCAGGCGCCCTCGTGGGTTCCGGTACCCCTATCCGTAAAAGTATACACCTAGTGCATGGACGAATTACTGGAATACGGCTCTCGTGAATAGTCATTTCTGAACCACTAGCGGTACCGTAGCCACATACGCATGTCCCAGACATGTTGAGTTCCCAGAACTCGACCTCCCAGAGGTCAAAGGGTCCCAGATCCATTATGAGAGTTTAGCTTACGATCATGCGTGTGTAGGTCCCAGACCTATCATGATAAACCCCAGGTTTATCCTTTACGTCCCAGACGTTCTCGTGTATCTCAGCTTCTCAGTTGGTGTTTCTCACACCTCGGAGCATATAGCTCTATGGACCCAGAGTTGTCCCAGACAACTCTTCGGATAATTAGGAAACTACTACATACGTTTACAGCCACAAACTAATAATATAAATATATATCTTACACATATGCATATCAAATACACAAGCAATGTATAACATATCAATAAAGCATCTGGTGATCCACATCACACTATACTTGTATAATAATTAGAATGACAGCGAGTTCTACCACTCACCTATACTTACTGCAAGCATCTCGTCTTTTCTTTATTGACACTATTCACAGTTTCACCCACGTCCGCATACGACTGCTAGCACACAGCAACTAACTAGCCCTAACCATTCAAGGGTCGGGGGTTGTTGTTATAGTGTTTACGATTGTCAAGTGTTTTTGCCTTAAGCTAGCGCTTCTAAACCAGTGGCGCCCAATCGAAAAGTGAATCTTACATAATTTGTAAATACTTTTTAATAATGTCTATAATAAAATAATAATATCCAAAAAATATATCTTTTCGTTTTCTTATAGGTGGCTATGCGAAGTTCACCGGATTGAAAACCTACAACAAGAACCTGAAGACGATGCTGGCCATCGGTGGATGGAACGAAGGTTCTAGCAGGTTCTCTCCTATGGTAGCAAATGCAGACAGACGCAAAGAACTCGTCAAGAACACCATCAAGTTCTTGAGGCAGAATCACTTCGATGGTCTGGACTTAGATTGGGAATATCCTAGCTTCCGGGATGGTGGCAAAGTAAGTAAAAAGATTGAGTTTTTTTACTTTTCAATTCAAATTTAAATTCTATTTATATCTACATTATGTAATATATTTTTTTTCTTAAAATTAATATTAAAACAAGCTGTTGTATTTTTCATACTTTTTGTAAACTTTTAATCTATTTCTTTGATATAGGCTAGAGATAAAGAAAATTATGCCCAGTTAGTACAAGAACTGAGAGAGGAATTCGATAGAGAATCCGAGAAAACTGGAAGACCTAGACTATTGCTGACTATGGCTGTACCAGCTGGTATTGAATATATCAACAAGGGTTACGATATTCCCAAACTCAACAAGTAAGTATATCTTCCCTTTGCATACAAACTGATGTTTACCTAGGTAATATTCTAATATAACAAACTGTTTTACACCGTTATTTTTATAACATTTAGAACCGTGAAAAAACAAGACAGCTCGATTCGATACACTAGGCGGTAATGATGAAACGAAAATCTAATTTTGAAACTGAATCCAACCATAAAATTGGAATGGGGGCGTTTAGTTATGTTGCAATGTAATAAAATATAGTGTATTTTTTTGTACAAACGATATTAAATTTATCGTTACTTAAATCGCCCGCAATACTATAGCTACTAGATAAATTACAGCTGGCTCGTCCGCCATTTTGGAGCCACTTAAATTATTCAATATTAGTGTTACAGAATTATTAATCATAGAAATTATCCACAATGACGAATTGTTCTGTCCCAAATTATGCAAATAATGTAAGAAATGGTTATTATTTTTGCAGGTACCTATGCAGTACATATATTTTTCACTAACCTCAAAAATCTTAACAATCCGTATTTTTTCTTATTTTATTATTTTAAATAAATATAATATGACAAATATGGAAGTTATATTTAATTATGAAAAATAGTTCCTACATAAAATTATAAAAAATACACTTTTATTTCATAATTTATTGCGTTCATTTTGGTGCCAATAGGCGGTGTGCACAAAAGTAGTCAGCGCCGACAGCGGACAAAAATGACAAAAGTGGTTACTCATTGAAACACAGCAAGGTTATGTTTTATGTCAGAATAAATTTGCAATTTCTATTTTATAAAATATTTGCAATGAATGCGAATGATAGGACGTCAAATATTATGTGATGCAGTGGGGGATATATAATTCTTACAAAATTACCGATTGAAGTATCAAATTTTATAAATTTCCTAGAAGATTATATGAGGAACAGATGTATAAGAAAATAACTTTTCAACAGATATCTTCGACTAATATGAAAAATTATTTTAGGTATACATATTTTCTCATTATAAAAGATACTTATCGTATGAATAAAATTCCAACAATGGTCGTCTGACTGCAATAATGAATTATATAAAAATGTGTTTCTTAAGTTACTATTTGAACAAGATATAATACAAGAAGCAGAAAATTGTATTAAAATTGTATAATACTTTCAGTTGTATGAAATAGAAGTCTATTTTTGACATAATTCGTCTATTTATTATAGATTTTGTATATGTAATGTTAATGTTAAAGATAGAAATTCACATGGTTCGTATTTTTCGTGTATTTTCTTTTCCGAGCTTGTGCAACTGATTCCACTTAAATCGCAAATGCAAATTATTTGATTTTAAATATGTAATCGTAAAACCTACAAAATACGATAAACACAAAAATTATATAGTCAAGTGCCAAATGTAAATATAAACAGGTGGACGTGTTTTGCTTCTGTCTCTTTCTATGAGGCACGTTTTGAGTACGTATGTCGAACCCTAATTTGCACATAGATGATGTTATGTACGGCATAATGGCGGGAAGAAAATATTGCAAAAGTTTAACATTTTTTTCTCCGGTATTTTATAAAATTTTGCAAAATATAAAGTAAAAACGATTTAGATTTAAAAATATTTTAACATATAAAAAAATCAAAAATTCGAAACTTTCCTGCTATGGTGCCAACTGCATTATTTGAAAAATTCGACCGGATCAATCCGTCAATAATTTTCTTGAGTAATATTACAATTACTGAGTTTACATGCAGTTTTGAAACCGTTTTTAAAACGTTTTTAGTTTTGAAAACGCCATGTATACAGTGTCAAAACGGTTTTGAATTATCTCAACCCAAAACTAAAATTCGTGGGTTGGACTTCAAAACTAGTTTCGAAACTACTTATGTAAACACTTAAAATTCAGTTGCGATACTGCGCATGCGTACAGAGCATAACGTTTCTGTCGCTTTGTGTTACTAACCTTCAAATATACTGACAGTTATGTAGTTTTAGTGCGTAGTGGTACGAAGTATAAAAAATAATTGGAATAATAGCAAAACGAAGTATATGGAGTGAAGAGGTTCTGTCACTTACATCAGCTAAATGCGCATGCGCCGAAACTGGTTTCAAATCAATTTTTAAACTTGTTTTGAAAACTGCATGTAAACACTTTTGCATAATTTTGACTGAAAACTGAAACCATTTTCAAAACTGCATGTAAACGTAGTAAATATCAACCTGGATGGGGTCTCGTGGCCGCGTACCTGAGTGAAAGGTCGCGAATCCGGGGAACCGGGTTTGATCCCGACCGACACCAAATATTTTCGAATTTTAAATGGCACAAAATTGACCCCAGTGGTGCACTCTCCACACCAGCATTGAGTGCCCGTGAGGTGATGCCTGGTAAGCGCCCGCACAGTACAAATATTTCATCATTACCGATATCTGTGTACAAAGCAGATTGGCACACCCGTGATGATATACTTATTTATTTTATTTATATACGTATATATGTATTTACATATACCGGGTGGCGCTCGGAATACGTTACATACGCATTTAACATGGGAAAACCGTTTTCCCTAGCGCGTTGCTCCCCAAATTATTTTAGAAAAAAAATCTTCAAATAAAATTTGTGGAACATAAAATTCTGTATGTAAATTAGCAAACAAAATTCTTTTCGTATGTTTAGTAACTCCAGAAATTGAATATGAAAATTTTGAAAACTTCAGTTTAATAGTGCTAGCCATGGAATTAAAACAAAACAGACAAACAAATGTGATGATTTAAATGCCAATATTGTGATTTTTTGTCAAAAAAAATGAGTATTTGAACAGTATAGAACAATTAAATTATTATTCTGCTTAAGAATTTTACGTTGTGATAATTTTATTAAATAATAAAAAGTAAATTAAATTTTATGATAGATAAACACACGTTTGTTTGTTAAACTTTTTGTTACTCCCATGGCTATCATTACTTTTGAGTATATTTTCGACATTTTCATACCTAATTTCTGCTGCTACAAAGCATGCAAAATTAATTTTGCTTATTGATTCAAATGCAAAATTTTATAATCTACAACTTTTATTTGACGATATTTTTTCTAAAATAATTTGGGGAGCAATGCGCTAGGAAAAACGATTTTCCCATGTTAAATGCCTATGTAACGGATTTCAAGCGCCGCCCGGTATATATACACATCAGGGATAGAAACAATCAAAATTAAGTGGTTAACTTTAATTGTTTTTGATGGATGCACGTATTTTATTACAATTTTTGATTTTGTAATGTAATGATCTTTTTTCCTAACTGTACATTAACTATCCTTGATAATGATTCATTTGGAATCGAAACGTAGGAAAGTTAATAAAATGACTATTTAATAAACACTGTTTACCAAGACTGCATCACCAATTATTTTCTCATCATCCCTTAGATCATACTAACAGTCAAGTAATACCAATAAATTTATATGATCTAAGGTTGAAACTTGCAGCAGTAAAATGTAGATAAACAGATACCTGACCCGAAATTAATTGATTTTTACGAGAATAATCAACGACCTGGCGTCGCTGAGCCCGTTTCGGAAACTTGCATTCGTTTCATAATCACTAATTTCCTGCACTTGTTATCAAATAATTTTTACATTATATTGCATTATTACAGATATCTGGATTGGATGAATATCTTGAGTTACGATTATCATTCTGCTTTCGAACCTGCAGTCAACCACCATTCACCACTCTTCCCTCTTGAAGAAGATAACGAGTACAACTTTGAAGGCGATTTGAACATCGTAAGTTTTGCTTTAATTAATACTGAAGTTATTCAAATAATACTTACAAATTATTTTAAATCTATTTATTGATAACATTAATTTCAACAGAAGTAATATTATAAATTATCCTGTTCTTTTTATAGGATCACACAATCAAACACTATTTAAAACTAGGAGCAGAATCTACTAAACTAGTTTTAGGTATTCCAACATACGGAAGATCTTACACACTGTTTAACCCTGATGCCAATGAACTTGGAGCACCTGCAGATGGACCCGGAGACATGGGAGATGCTACCAGAGAAAACGGATATTTGGCATTTTACGAAGTAAGTACAGTCCGACTAGCAATAAACTTGGAACGCGTGAACATTAGCGTCAACGAAAATCCAGTTGAAGAATAGGAATATCACCCTGAAGACAATACCCCATTAGATCCAGAACCAAATGAACACATAATTTGCGTCCACGTGACAAATTGAAACGGCCCATTAGATATTATGTCAACGTAGTTAATACCGAAGTACTAAACACTTATCAGAAGCATTGAAGAATCCATTTACCTGCATCTGGAGTCTTCAATGCTTTCTGATAGCCTGGCCCAACGACCACAAATATACTAGACAAAAGATGCCCTATACCTCACTATTGTTTGTTATGTTCTCGGCTGGACAGAAAGAGACAACTAGAGATAGAGATATATAAGGTCTACTCTAAAGTTTGTCGAGAGATGTCTCTACGCTTTTTATAATGTATTTGTGACATTTTATTCCTTTGTTTGGAAGTTGTGAAGTCGTTCGGGCCTCGATTTCAAATTCTGGCAGAATAGAGGGTTATGATTTTAACATCACATGCAAGAAAGAATGCGACGATGTAGAAGTTGAAATGGAAGATCGGATTACAAACAAACCACGCCATTTTTAAAGTTCTGTCTTCTGTCACTTGTGTTTTGACATTTGAGTTTTACATGTGATTCAATGTCTTCGGAAGGCTGTGGAAACTTAAAGAATTTCACATTTGTCATCTATTCTTTATAATTATAGCGGGAGTCACTGTTGCAAAGACAATACACTCGCTTTATACTTGGCACCATCTTGCAACTGTCTCCATGACAGCGAAGTGAAATGAGTTACAAGTGTAGTACAAGGAAAATACCCATAGATGGCAGCCCGAAAATATACCTCTGTATAACCCTCCATTGGGTTTTCCCTGCTCCAGACCAGTAGAATTTGAAATCTATCCGGAGAAATAATTGCGGAAATCTCAAATCTGTCAGATTTCAAATTTGAAATCTATCCTGAGAAAGAATTGGAAGAATCGCAATTCTGTCGGATTTCAAATTCTACTGGTCTGGAGCAGTAGAATTCGTAGTGGGAAAACCCAATTCCGCAAGAATTTGAAATCAGACAAAATTTAGTTACAAAATCGAGGCCCAGCTTTGTTTGTTCAAAATTTTACAGTTTCATTATTCTCTATAAATCTGCCTTTTTCAAGTGAGTTTTTAAATAATTAATACTACCATGAGAAATTTACCTACGGGAATTGTGGACTGTATTCATAACAATATCCTGGACCAGGATCAAATATAGCACAGTTCATGTTAATAGAACAAGCAGTGACATCTAGCGAATACTCCGTGAGGAGACTTAACATATCTCTATCCTTAGTTGTCTCTTTGTGTAATTGTTATTTAATTCTTTTCTCTTTTTAGATTTGTGAGAACCTGAAAGAAAACGACTGGAAAGTGATGCAGCCGAACCCAGATGCCATGGGTCCGTACGCTTATAAAGGCAACCAATGGGTCAGCTACGACGATGAACTAATCGTAAAGAAGAAATCTGTATACGTTGCGGAAAACAATCTTGGAGGAATTATGTTCTGGTCTATTGATAACGATGACTTCAGAGGAAACTGCTATAACAAACCCTATCCTTTGATTGAAGCTGCTAAAGAAGCTTTGATAACCGCTGCGTCCAAGTAAGAAAGGATTTTTTTGTTTCAAAGATTTTATTTTATGGCTCATCAGATTTTGTTATGAAAATTTACTTAAATACCCATTAAGAAGCCAAGACTGATACAAAATGAGTGAATCCTGCAAATTATACATTTTATCTTAATTTCTTCTTTTTAGTAAACCTGAAGATAATTTCGTTAAACCCCGTAAACCTACTAGTCGTCCTCGTCGACCAAACTCTACTGCTTCCAAAGAAGAAGATACCAAACCAGTACGTTTCCAGAACAGCGGTGGACCTCAGAGCTTCGAAGATTCTTCTTCCACCAATGGCCGAAAACGCATTCGGTAAGGACGCCTAACGAAATGTAACTTCTTATGTGCCTTTGTCGCATAACTCATAAGTATCATATTTATATCAACAGGAAATCTATTGTAACTATTCAGCTAACATTTATTCGAAACATTTTTTTCTTGTTTAGCTTTTCCCATTCGTTCGGGATCACATTCTTGATTTTCTTCTTGTACTCATTTCTATTTTGCATGTCTCATTCAGTTCCCTTTCTTTCAAGTCTTCCGCAATAAAGACAGTCCTTCCATCTTCTCTTTAATATTTCTCTATTTCTTCTACCTTCTACTACTAATCTATTCATTATTCTTTCAATATATTTTTCATCTCTCTTCATGACCTGTCAGAACCAATGTAATCGCCTCTCTTGTATCTTTCTAGAAACTTCTATCACTCGAGCCATTTCCCTTATCCTATCTTTCCGTATCTTCCCAACATCGATCTCAACATCTTCTTTTCTGCCACATTAATTTTCTTTTCGTACTCATGCATTGAAATGTGTTGTTTCGCGTCGCTTAAGCAATGTCCGAACGTCAATTTCTCAGGTCTTCAACAGATAAGCGACCGGGAAATTTTGGAAAAAACACTCTCCTATTTCTAAAGCATTTCTTAAAGAAATATATTTATAATAAAAAAGTATAGTTTGTCAAACATTCTTTCGCTTAATAATGATAAAAGAAAATGGTGGAATATTGAATGAAATTTAATTTTAAAATAATTAAATTACTGCATTTGGTTCACAATATGGGCAACAATAGGGTAGTTCAGTAATTACGTCATATGCGGCGCGCTTAATTTAAATTACTGTCCTACCGGTAAACACATCTTTCAAAGTGAACCTTATTGCCACAGCAAATAAGAACTATAATTTTAAGCAGTTCATTTCGTCGCCAATATCTTACTTAATTAAGAAAAGTTAGCTGTTTAAGCTATCATTCAGTTAAGTTTGAATATTACCCTTTCAATTAAACAAAACATATTTTTTCTACAGTCTATATACAAAGTAGCCATTTGCGCTCTCTTTTGTCAACGCAAAATGTCACTTTGCCGCTCTAGAGCGACAAAGTAGAAAAAACGCTCACTCCTCAAATTTCTAACTATACAATGTTGAGAAATGTTACTTGGCTACATTCTTAATGGAAACGTTTAGTCAGGAATTAATGACACTGTAGTTACACATTACCCACTTACATAACCAAACAAAATGCTGCACTGCTGTGAAAATAAAATAGGGCATTCATTTACAAAAACGAAAGTATAAAATGCTTAGATTAGATTGAAGCAATAGCTCAAGAAGAATGGAAAATACCGATAAGTAAAAATAAATAAAAAATAAATTTTTGTTATGGTGGAGGACCCCATTGTGGCGACTGTAGAAAAAATCTTGTGTGTGTTTCGAGCGCAAATGGACATTGTCGATTTCGAGAGAATGCCGCTCTTAATACACAAATAGCTATTCTTAATTAGTAATAATAATTATTCTATTTAAGTTTTGAAATACTTTACATGGAACTGCATGTTCGTTCAATCTCGAACATGTTCGTGAAACATCGCGTGAAGCGGCGGTAGGGCCTGTTTTAAAGACAGCGAACCATTTTTATGTTACAGTACCCTAAGAACACGACATATTATTAATATATTAATGTGGATAGACAGAGTTATTTACGTACATTAAACTTAAAAAGAAAAAATCTAAAATTTTGAAAAGAACTGATTTGAAAATGCTCAAAAACGCCAACAAACAGAATCTCAGTCGGTATGTCAGTAAACTCTTGGATATGTTTGAAGCTACGCTGACTTGATGCTCTGTAGTTCAGAATGTGCAGAGTTGATTTCAATTTGAAATAAAACCTTTGTTATTTATTAATGTGTATATATTGTATTACGAAGTAATAGAAAAAAGTTTCCAATTTGATGTTATTAATATCTCAAAGTTAACTTCTACATAATAACAATAATATCAGCATCAAATTACAAGCCTTTAAATTCTGACCCTTATGTGTTCTGTCAATAGAATCTACTTTGAAAGTATCGTTTTTACTTGGGACAGTACTTCATATTTCGCGGTATACTCTGACGTCACACTATTCTATCCCATGTCTGCTTGGCGGGAGTTGGCAAGACAGAGCACTCGGGAAGTCGGTAAAACATAACCAACAAACTTAATATAAATTGTAACAAAACAAAGAAATTTAACAAGTTTAGCTTTGCTATATACTACAAGTGGAATACTTCGTAAATAATAAATAGTTATTTATATACATTACATAAAAAAAAAACATTAAAATAATTGGAATTCAAATTTGGCCCATCACTCTGAAATTAGCTACAAAGCATTGTTATGTAATAAAGTTTTAATTAATAAAATGAATTTGGTTCCCGGAATCGTTATATTGCAACGCTCGCAAGCTCGCGCCGCCAAAAACTCATCTGGGAACCAAGCGTTCACGCACTTGGTATGTAAATAACTATTTCATTAGATTTGTTGATCAGGCCCTACCACTGTTTTAAAAACTTTCCCTTTTACTGCTCTTATAATATTTCAGTCACACAATACCCCAGATACTCTTTTTCAATTTCTCCGTCTTGCCTGCATCCTTTGGTTTATTTCTCTGTCTAAACATTTTTTTTAATCCCTACATAATTATTTATTGAATTTGTATGTGATATTTTCTCTCTGCAGACCAAATTCAATCAGAACGAAATCTCGAGGCGAAGAATCCATTTTGGAAAAGAGACGAGCGAGACCGCGCGGGTCGGGGTCAGGAAGAAGAAGGAAGACAACTACAACACAATCAACTACGGTGACATCAACAACGCCAAGTACTCTGCCCACAACACCCATGTACAAGACGCCTGAACCACCTACAACTCCTGATCCTGGTGGTGGTGAGTCTAGATTGGTTCCTCCTTTAGGTCATTTAATCAATGACCTCCCAAATTTATCAAAGCAGAAAAGAAAAAGCGAAAGAATAAAAATAATAAAATATATTATAATTTTGAAATTTACGAGTAAAACAAGAATTGACTAAAGACTAGATTATAACGTTTATCTGGAAAGGGTCTATTTGCGGTTGTAAACCGATTTGAAGGATGGGCTATTGAATAAAGTGACCGTCCCACTATCGGTACATTCTGCTACCCCCCTCATGCCGACCCCGCATTCTGATGTTTAGTTATGAGTGCAATACGCTCTTAACACCTAACCTAACCTAATAAATAATTAATTTCAAGAAGAGTCATCAGTCATCCTATTTTTCAAAATTATGCAGTAATAACGATTTAAAATATGTTTGTATAACGATAACTACGATTCAATATATTTAATTAATATTTTAGCGGAATTCAAGTGTGAAGAAGATGGTTTCTTCCCCCATCCTAAGGATTGTAAGAAATATTTCTGGTGTTTAAGTGGTGCTGGGGATCTTGGAATTATTGCTCATCAGTTCACATGCCCTGCTGGTAAGCTTCGAATTTTATATTTTTTCTATTTATACATTCTGTAAATGTGTGATATTTCGTTTGTTATAATATGTAAATGAATAGGTGATATCTTCAAAGTTATAATTTTTTCCTATGTTCTAGGTTTGTATTTCAACAAAGCAGCAGACTCTTGCGACTACACCCGGAACGTCTTGTGCAACAAGAAGAAAACCACTTCTACAACAACTACAACCACTCCCGCAACCACCACAACTACCGCAACTACAACAACCAGAAGAACACAAGCTAGAATTACGGCAGCTACCAGCAGAACCACTTTCTTGTACGCTACTACGTCTACCACCACTGAAGAACCCGAATACTATGTGAGTCGAAATTTTATTTTATTATACCAGAAAATATTTTCATGACTGACTTTATTTCAGGATGAATACGAATATGACGATGAAGAAGATATTGAAGATGATTCTCCAAGAAGAGGAGAACCAGATTCTGAAGAAGATCCCAGAGTCATCAAAGAACTTATTGATCTTATTAAGAAAGTTGGTAAGTCAAGGATATATTAACTTATGGTTAAATTGAATTTATTAATATATGAATTTCTAATTGAAACCGGTATTACGATGTTAGTTGGTCTCACGGTGTAATATCTATAGGTGAGTGCACGACGTATTCCAATGCATTACGACGACTGGCTAACTGCGCTAGTTCATACAGTGTGCCGCTAGATGTCAGGTTTTGTTGCGACCCGGGTTTTAGACAAAATATTTAAAATATGAAATTATTCATATATAACGCATATCATTCTATATTTTCAATCATTACCTTTTATCTTTTGTCAGTTCTATGTTTGTATTTTGTACAAATTCCATACAGAAACGTTTCTATATTTCCAGTAAAATTTTAAAACAACATACGTCAAATGCACTTGACATTGACACATTTCAATCAGAAATTTATAGCACCTGTTTCTGTGATTATAGTGTAGATGGCTGCTGCTAAATTGCACATTTTGGCACCTTAAAAAGACTATATTTCTCTTTATTTGATCCATACCCTGTTGTGCATCTTGTAGCAAAACATTTTCTGTCAAATGGTAATGGGTCGCGTTAGCACAATTTTGTTTCCCAGTTACTTAGCCATGTCAACGCATCTCGTGCTCTCACCTCTAGATACTACACCGTGGTTGGTTTTGAGACATTTATTTAAGTATTAGCTCTTCTATAGGAAAAAATCCCAATAGACCTTTTCAATTTAAAGAGATAGAAGATATGCGCAATAGGGATCTGCGCATAGTAAGAACAACTGAGATCTATGGCGTTTGTTTCTAAAAAATTGAGACGTAAAATGTGAGAATATCTCAGATAACTTTAAAATTTTTTATCAAAATAAGTTACAAAAGTTTTTATTGAAGTTAAAATGTCTAACGAGGCTAATTTTCACTGAGAATACAGGTATTTTAATGACTGCAATATTTTTGACGTTTCGTTTGACAGCCCATCTGGCAGTTTTTCGCCCTATTTTCTTACTATTTGCAGCGATAGAAAGAGATAGCCGTTAAATTGAAAAGGTCTATTACACAGCAACATTATATAACTTTAACCCTTAACAACATCGATATACCGGGTGGCGCACGAAATCCGTAACATAGGCATTTAACATGGGAAAACCGTTTATCCTAGCGCATTGCTCCCCAAATTATTTTAGAAAAAATCTTCAAATAAAAGTTGTAGAACATAAAATTTTGCATTTGAATCAATAAGCAAAATTAATTTTGCATGCTTTGTAAAAATGCAAAATTAATAATGTATCATTTTTATTTAAATATGACTATACAAAGAGCGCTATGGAAAAAACAAATAAATCAATAAAACAATATTATTTATGTATTTTATCTTGTTTAAATAATAATTATTCACAATTTAAAGAAAATTATAAAAGTTTTTGTAATTATTTCTTCATTTGATTTATTTGTTTTTCCATAGCACTCTTTGTATAGTCATATTTAAATAAAAATGATACATTATTAATTTTACATTTTTCTCATAAATTTTGTAATAGAATATTACATATGGAAATCGTTGAATTCAGAAAAAATACTGAATCGAATAAGCAAATAAAAAAATAGGTTGCCATTTAAAATAAGAAAGTAGCACCCCGTATTTTGAGAACCACTGGTCTAAAAAAATTCCTGTTTCGCTCATTAAAGTAGTCTTATAAAATAGAAATTGTTTGCTAATTTAACCGACTTCGTATCTCGTATACTTCTCGAGAGAGCAATAGTGTAGCACTTAAATGGAACACCCTATATATATATATATATATATATATATATATATATATATATATATATATATATATATACAGGGTGTTTTTTTTCAAGGTGTACATAGGAGATTAACATGGGAAATCAGTTTTTTGCAGGCTGTTGCCCCCCGTTTTAACTTAGAACGATGGTTGTGATCTAAATAGAAAGATAAAAAAATTCAGCATCAAATGACACCAAACACATGTACATTATATCGTATTTAAATGGCATATATTAATTTTTGAATATTGGAAATTAATTGATATATTCATTATTCATAAAAAATATAGGTACCTATGAATGTTTTGTTTTAATTTGTTTTAAATAATAACTTTGACTTTGACATTTATACTGTTTTGTCATTATTACTTTGAAATTTGTGTAAAAATGTATAATCTTTATACTAATGAAGAGCGTGTTTTCATTATCAAAAGTTTTTATGGAGGTAATAGTTATCGTAGAGTACGAGATTTATTTTCTATAAAATTTATAAACCGTCATATTCCAAGTGTATCAACAATAAGCAAATTGGTGCAAAAGTTTGAAAGGACAGCAAATGTGTCTACAAAAAGTATTCCTGTACCTGCTAATGAGAATATAAATAGACCGGAACACGATTTATTAGAAGAAAGGATATTAGCAATGATAAATTTGGACCCATCTTCGAGCATTAGACGTATTGCAAATGAATTGGATTGCACATCCACCTTTGTTTACAAGGTTTTAAAAAAACATGGCTACTACTCTTATAAAATTCAGCGGCATCAAGAACTTTTTCCTTTTGATGAAGAAAACCGAATAGTATTTTGTGAAGAGATGCAGAACAGGGCCAATACCGATCGTACCTTTTTATCAAGGATTTGCTTCACAGACGAATGTACTTTTACCCTTAATAACGAACCAAATGTACAAAATACCCGTTATTGGGCTGTAGATAACCCAAGAAAAAGTGTATCGACTAGGACGCAATATCCACAAAAAATTAATTTGTGGGCCGGTATTTTTGGTCACCATATCATTGGCCCTTTTGAAATTGGTGGTAATTTAAATACCGAAAATTATTTGGATTTGCTGCAGAACGAAATTGGCCCTGCAATAGATAATGTTGCGCATCCAGAGCAGGAAGTTTGGTTCCAACATGATGGATGCCCTGCTCACAATGGAAGGAGAGTTAAAGAATTTTTAGATCTGGCATTTCCTGAACGTTGGATTGGACGAGGAGGTGCTATTAATTGGCCAGCTAGATCTCCTGATCTTACTCCTTGCGATTTTTATTTATGGGGCCACTTAAAAAGCCAAATTTACAAAATAAGACACCAAAACTTACAGTCATTGCGAGATGCAATTTTTAATGAATGTCTCCGCATAACGCCAAGAAATTTATTTAATGTACGGAGTTCATTTTATAACAGACTGGGCTATTGTCTTGCACAAAATGGCACTGTCTTTGAATATTTATTGTAAATAAGTTTATTAGTTTATTCAGTATTATTTATGTACATTTATAAAAAAAAATTAGATAAAAAATTCTTGTGTAAGTTTTATTATGTAATAATTTAATGAATTAAATTTCTTTCAAACAATTTCTGCTCTGTTTTAAAATATTAAAAGGATAAAATCAAAAAAATCATCTACCGAATTGTGACAGATAAAAAGTCAAACGTCAAACATTTGTTTATTTTTTTGTTCACTTGCCATGGCTATCGCTATTATTAAGAAATTGAATATATTTAAAAATTAATTTCTACAATTAAAATAATGACTAATGTACATGTATCATTTGATGCAGAATTTTTTTATCTTTCTAATGATACCAAAACGATTATTGTCAGTTAAAACGGGGGGCAACAGCCTGCAAAAAACTGATTTCCCATGTTAATCTCCTATGTACACCTTGAAAAAAAAACATCCTGTATATATATACATGTGTATAGGGCGCGAGCAGACACGTGACTCGAGCGACCTTGACTTGCTTGAGATCAACTGATTTGTGTGCACATGTCATTTTGACAAGAACATTGTCAATTTGACAAGACCAATTTTTTGACCTATTTTGATTATGAATTGCTAAAATGTTAATATTTTACAATTTTTAGGCAGTAAAACACATGTAATTAAAAATAATTACATTTTAGCAGTTAAAAATCAAAATAAGTCAAAACATGGGTCTTGTCAACATGACATTGTTCTTGTCAAAATGACATGCGCACACAAATCAGCTGATTCTAAGCATGTCAAGGTCCCTCGAGTCACGTGTCTGTTCGCGCCCTATATGGTGTCCCAGGACGAGCTTACTACGCTATCGTTATTTTAAAAACAATTCATTCAATATTATTTTACGAAATATCGTATCTAGGGGTTTTCCGACATACCCATTTCAACTAAAATATTTTGAAAACAATAGAACTTCCGGTTTAACCGGAAGTAGACCCATATACTTTCTTATTTTAAATGGAATGCTATATTTTTTATTTTACCATTGAATTCAGCAGATAATTTTACATTTGTAACCATAAAAAAATTGTACTCATGATCAACCACTTCCGGTGTAATTAAACTTTTTTTATTTTTTCACTAATAACATAACCTATTCATTTCTTCCAATGAAAAAAAATAGTAATCGTTTCTTAAATACTGAAAAGTTATATTAGAAAATACCACCACTTAAAACTACGAATTTATTAAAATTTATACAAATTTATTTGACAGACTCATACTTATTTGTATCTTTTTATTTCCAGGTGGTGTGGAAGAATTAGAAAAATACCTTCGCCTTCAAGAAAACGGTTCTGTGGCTGTCAGTAATACCGGTTCCACAACTCCTGCTTCTATCAGTCGTTCTCTTTACGAACGAGTTCTTCAATCCAGAGCCAATGCTGCTGGTAAGGGTAATACCAACTCTAGCTTAACAAAATCGAAAAATTCTTTGGTGTACTCTACAATCAACCGCGGCAGACCATCCAAGCAACAAGAAGAAGAAGAAAGGGAAGAAAAAGAAAGTGGGTCTACGAGAGGAAATAGCAGGTTTACTGGACAGAGTACAGGAATAGAAAGGCCAGAAACAAAGGAAGATAACAAAAGGGGGCGGCCACAGTATACTACCATCACTAGACAAAGGTAAGTCGTGAGTCAATAATTGATGTATTAGGAAGACTAAGGCCTGGTATTTTCATTTCTGGTTAAACTGTCTGTTAAAACAAAAATTAGCCTGTCGTAATTCTGTCCCCTCATTTATAATTTTCTGTGTACCATTCCTTAAAATATGTCCAATCCAGTTAGTTTTCCTTTTTCTTATTTCTTTCACTCTCCACGCCAGCAATGAGCGCCCGTGAGGCGACGCCTGGTAAATGCCCGCACGGTACAAATATGTCATCATCATTACCGAAATCTGCGTACAAAGCAGATTGACACACCCAGCAATGAGTAATATGCCATGATGATATATTTATTTATTTATTTCAAAATTCTGCTTCTATTCTTTCCTTCCACCCAACCACATCTCAAAACTATCCAAGTACTTTTTCTTCTTTTTCCAAAAGTCCATGTTTCGCAGTTATAAAGTACGATACTCCATATAAGACATTTTGCAAATCTTATTTGCAATAGACCAGAAAAGTAAGGTTAGAATTTGCTTTTGGCGCGAGTTCATAGTTTGAATTCCCCAGTATAGGTTTCTTATGAAAGTGTGATTTTACTGCCAAAAAAATATATTTTGTAAAAGAAATTAAGCAGCTCTTGTTAAGTATTTGATAGTTTGTTTATTCAGTAATAGATTGCAACTGTTTAAAATCCTTGAAAAGGTAGAGTAAGAAAATTAATAGAAATTAAAATGTTACGTATAAGTAAAAATTCCGTACGTCGTGGATAGTCCCTCACCCGCCCGTAAATAGGTCAAGTGCAACACAAGCTATGCTGTTATTGGCTGCGTACCGAAGCTGTAGCACCAATCGAGATATACGTTCATTGAATTTTGTAGTGTTGTATTATTATTTAAATAATTATAAACTGTGCACAGTTCATGTGAATATTATTGTACGAATCAAGAGATAAAGGATCAGTCTAGGTGGTACAAATAATGTTTTGCATAAGAGATTTACTTTTATGAGATTACTCGGCTTTTAAAGTTGAGCAAAAATTTTCTTGGTAAGAAATACACGGGGAATAAAATTATGTTTTCAGCGTTATGAACTGAGTTTAAATTTGGCGCTTAAATTTGACCCTTACACTTTTCTGGTCTATATGTTTTGTTGAATTGAAAGTGTAATATTCAAACTTCACTGAACGACAGCTTACATAGCTAACGTTTCTTAATTAAATAAGATATTAGCGACAAAATGAACTGTTTAAAATTATAGTTCTTATTTGCTGTGGCAATAAGGTTCACTTTGAAAGACGAATTTACCGATAGGACAGTGGTTTAAATGAAGCGCGCCACGTATGACGTAATTACTGACCTGCCCAATTATCCCACCTGTACCTTACAATAGTCACGTTCTTTTTACCACTTTTTACATGAGACCTTAGTTCATCTCAGCTCAGCTCAGTTGCCTCGCTAATTTTGACCGTTCTTTTTATTCTAACAGAGATAAGATAAAGTGAGACCGAAGTGAGAAGAGTTCCACCCCCCTTCCCAATTCTTAGTCACCTCTGGAGGTTGTGCTTGTTGAGTTTTTAATCTTAGATGAATGGTGGAGATAAATGTTTTGCTGTCACGGGCTGTCACATACAATGGACCTTTCCAATTTAAAGGCTATCTCTTTCTATCGCTGCAAATAGTAAGAAAATGGCGCGAACAACTGCCAGTTGGGCTGTCAAACGAAACGTCAAAAATATTGCAGTCATTAAAATACCTGTATTTTCTGTGAAACTTTGCATCGTTAGACATTTTACCTTCAATAAAAGCTTTTGTAACTTATTTCGATAAGATTTTTTAAAGTTATCTTACATTTTACGTCTAATTTTTTTAGAATCAAACGTCATAGATCTCAGTTGTTCTTACTATGCGCAGATCCCCATTGCGCATATCTTCTATCTCTTTAAATTAGAAAGGTCCATTAGTTTGGTTATTATTATTATTTGTTTATTCCTTTAATAAATATTATTATTATTATTTCAAAAATAAATAAATATGCAGACAATTCCGTGGAAAATAATATAGAAAACAGACGTAAACTTCAAAGAATTGAAAATCATGTGGAAGTTATAGTACTGTATAATTGAAACATTTTAGAATGTGTCGCACTATATGTTATTATGTAATCGACAGAATAATAGAAGCCTAAATAATGCCCACTCATAGTGGGCGATCCAAAATAATACCTGAAAATATCGTGGTTGACCTTTGAAAAGTATCACAGACATCCAGCGGACATCAGTCGTTCAAGTTACCAACAAAATTTGTCTTTTGTCGTTCTTTTTACTTCATAAAAATCTCACTTGATCTCAGCTCAGTTCATGTCAAACTCATCTCATTTTGAGATGAGATTAGGCAAATGATAAAAAGAACGCGACTAATATGCTACCTCCATCAATTTATCTACAAAAGAAGATCTTTTATTTTCCACTTTTGGTAAACAGATTTATAAATGAATGACCTCTTTTTTTTAAGGCCATCAACTGAAAGAACAGCAGAAGCAGAAAACGAATCTGAAGATGACGAAATTATCGATGATGAAGAGGAAGAAGATTCTTCTAAGAAAACAAGACAATTCACCACAAGAAAACAAAATATTCCTGAGTATGTAACGATCAGAAGAACAAGACCAACATCTGCTACTGAACCTTTAATAGAAGATGAAGATACTCCCACAAGGTAAGACAATTTTTCCAAACAACATTCAAAGCGATTAACAAGTTCTTTTTGAATAATGAAGATATAAGGATAGAGTATTTTAACTGATATAAATTTTGTTTTTTCAGGAGTAGCATCGTTCGTAGCAGACAACGAGGTATTCCTGGAGAAACAGATGGAGAAATCACAGATCCAACGCAACGACCTGAATATGTTACCATTCGCAGAAACAAACCTGCCACGGAAGAAGTAACTACTTCAAAGTAAGTAATTATTAGTAGGAAATGACGTATTTAAAACAAAATTTGAAAAATATTTCATTGCTGAGTAAATTAACAATATAAATGAAAATTAAGAAATCAACTTGAAAACAAACAATAGGGTACTATAATCAAATTTTAACTATCTAAAATAAGAAGACGAAAATATACATAAATTAATGAGTATTAATGAAAAAAAAAATGTTTCAATATTGATTAGGTCGCAAACTACAAGCGATTAAAGATGATTACTAATTTGGTATGACGCGTTAGATCCTAAGAATTTGATTGGTCGCCTGATTTTGAAAACTAGATTCGTGTGTCAGCTGCGGTCACCTTTGAAAGATTATGAACTGTCACGTTGTTGTATAACCTAATTTATTTACAATTTTATGTTTCATGAATTTGTTTAATTATAATATCTAGTAATATTAACAATAATAATGTATTTATAATTAAATCATTTGTAATATGTATTAATTAAATTAATAATAATATTAACTAATCAAAACAAACAAACACTAGCGCCATCCGCCGTCATACTTTAGCCGTGTTCCTTCGGGCTGTGATTGTGATTTTGTGAATCCTGATTAATTTAATCGTGATCCTTTCAAAACAGGATTTAAAAATTATATCAAGAAAACAACAACACAATCTATCAAATGTCAAAGTCATATACAAACTAATGCAAACTATCCTATTTTATTTTATAAATAATCAATTGTCAAGTATTATAGTCAGAATTAAAAAAAGGATTATATTGAAGTAAAAAATAATGTTCTTGGTAAGAAATATGAAGTATGTTTATTTCAAACGAATTTTTATGTGGTTCATTGCACGCTTTTGTAGAAAAATCTTATTTTTCTTGATGCCACAAACCCCACATTCGTAAATTTCTATGCTCGAAATAGTATATTTTCAATTTCTGAACTGAATCCATGTGAATCACTCACAAAAGTATGATTCTGAAGGGAAGGGGGAAGGTTGTCTAGTGATCACAAAATGAGAAAGTGGGGATAACGAATAGGAAACGTAAAAACATTATTCTTCTTAATCATGATCACTTTTATCATTTAGATTACGAATCACAGCCCGAAGGAACACGGCTTTTGTTTCATAATACAGTGTGTTCAAAAAAATTCCTAACTCGGAGTAGGCTATGAACAAAGAAACGTATATGTAAATTTAAACTTATTTAATTAAATGCCAGTTTGATATGAGATATTGTCAAAAATATTGTCTAAAGAAATCAAAGATTTTCTTCGTGAATCTTATTTTAGAAATGAAATCAAATTAGAAAACAGCGAATGTCAATGCACGGTATCCTTCTTTATTGTCTTTTCTCCTTAAAATTACATTTCAAGATAAATTTTGATAACTTGACTTTTGAATTGAATAATAATGAGACATACGTTTCTCTGTTCAGAGCCTACTCCGAGTTAGGAATTTTATTGAACACACTGTTTTATCAAACTGTTTCAATGTTGTATAATTTATTAAGAAAAAAAATACTTATTATTTATGCTTAATAATAATTTATTCGTGAATATAACCGAGGCCACACGAGAATACAGGCCTGAATGCTCAGTCCGTGACGTCACAGGTAGCATATTGCTGTCACGCCACGCCTTGAACGACAGCTGTGCAACCATAGGAAATATACGGAATTTTAAACAAATAGGATTGTAAAATGTGATTTATAAAGATATACAAATCGTAAATAACTATTCAAATATTATATAATAACTATTTTATATACATAACTAAACAAATTAAATAAAAGACGAATTATAAATGGCCTAAATATACGAATAAACTCATGTTTTACTTAAAATTATTTATTGTTGTTTAGATAATACAAGAAATAATAATAAAAAAATAGAAATAATAATAATAACATTAATAAATCTTTAGATCTGGAGCTAAAAAATGAAAATAATATAAAAGAACATATGATAATGATAATAATGAAACTAAAATGAATAAATGAATGATATACGTAGGTACGCATATTATATACTCGTATTTAAAATAACCATTACTTTGTTTCTTTACAGTTTTTTTTCTATATTTGTTTAGTAAAATGTTGCTGAATATTCCTTAAAATTTTTTCATAATAACTAAATTGTTGTTCTGCATGATATACATTCACCATATATTAGGAAAACTTGTTTAGCTTTTAATTTCTCTAATGTCAGGTATATCAATTTAGCCGGGTTACCGTAATTGCTCCTGCATATTGGCACACAGAATTTTAAAACCAGTTTTTGCAATATCCTTTAACGAAAAACAATCGACATTTGACGTTCCGTGCTACGCTGTGCGCACCACTCGCAAGGAAGTCTGTAGTTCGACTGTTTTTAGAAGGCTAGACAAGTAGTACGCTGGCCTCATAGTTTAGCGTGACGCGTTTAGCAGGGATAAGCATTCTGGCCTGTATTCTCGTGTGGCCTCGATATAACGTATAAGTTTTTATATAAAAATATTTCAGTTATGCAAACATGAAAAAATCAGTTCTCTCTAGAACTAACAGTTTGTCGACCAATGGAAGTACCAGCTACGTCACGCAAGAAATTCTTAACTTTAAAAATTCATATCTCGGTTATTACGTAAATTTTTTAAGTCGCGTTTGTACTAAAATTCTTATTTAATCCTGTTCTTACAGATTTTTTTTAAATGGCATAGGACCCTTTTAACTGATAAATTCATTTGTTTAATTGTCATAAACTTGGCAACATAACTCGAAAATCAATAGTGATAAAAAATTGAGCATCGCCATTCGAAAAAGTTTAAATCCTATGGCACACTTGTCGATGAGCATCAAGGAGCATCGATGAAACAACAGTACGCACCCGTCATCGATGAAAAATACGGCGCCACTATTTTCATCGAAGAGTATCGATGAAACGAACGTATCTAACTTCAGACGTATCTTTTGTGTTTCATTTTAAACGTTAGCGTGGGAATCTATTTTTGTTTTTCATGTGTGGACGATCCTCCTTCATGTCAATAGGTACGTTCTATCGGTGGCAGTAATATTCCTACTAGAATAAGAATATTCTTAAAGCAATAGAACGCTCAGTAGCAAATAACTGTCAAGTAAAAAATAAATACAATAAAACATTGACAGTGGCTATGTGTTCTTGTTAGTTAACAACTAAAGATAACTTTCTATGTTTATTTTGGATCTTTGAAATGTTGTAATGCAAATATTACAGAAATTATAATTGTATAAAAATATATTAAATAATTAAAACGTAAAGGAGATATTTTTGTTGAGCACAGTCTACTCTAAACATTCACAAATGTGACAGAAATGTACGCGCAACAGTCGGCTAGTAAAATTTTGAATTTATCTCCACTCTATATATCTTTCTATCAACGCTTCCAACTCTGAAGTTGAATAAAAAGAACAGTATATTTTTTTAAATAAGAAGAAGAAGATAAAAACATATATAGCATTACATTTATAATATAATAATATGCTGAATTTGCTTGTGGTTATAGTCTGTTGTAAATGTGATTTGATTTTGACATATTAAATTCTTTTACCTTTGAATATTTAAATATGGATGTATTTCTTATGGTAATTAAACATAATATAACGTTTCAAACTAATTAATTTCGTCTATTCATGTCATTTTAATATCAAATACAAAAGACCAAATATTCAGTCATATTGACGTGACATTGACATTCGAGATCAGTTTAGGATCTATATGATCCTGTTTCAAAGGTAGTGTTTCGCGGGGACGTGGACGAAGAAAATGGGTAGTACAAGATCATTTATCCCCTTTTAAAAGGAACGATTTAGGGTAGATGTGTGCTACTCGGAGTTGATCTTCTTGATAAAAAGAAAGCGGCTTTGGTTTTCAAAACACTGTTTTTTATTTGACACCTGACACTTTATTATCTATTTTGACGTTAACGTGAAATGAGACTCAAAAGATACGTCTGAAATGAGATACGTTCGTTTCATCGATGCTCTTCGATGAAAATAGCGGCGCCGTATTTTTCATCGATGACGGGTGCGTACTGTTGTTTCATCGATGAGCTCATCGATGCTCCTTGATGCTCATCGATAAGTGTGCCATAGGCTTCAGTTAAAATAAAACAAAAAACAAAATTAAAGCGCGGAAGCAAGTATTTGCATGTTTTTTTTGCAAAAAATAAAGTCAAATTTTACATGTTCTAAAGGAACGCACAGGACTCATTTTGATGAAACATTCATTTTATAGAGATTTAACCCTACTTCTTTTTTAAAAAAAATGCCAAATCACTATAAATATTGCTTTCCGCGCCCTAATTTTAGTGGAATTTAGTGTTTTTAAAGGTTTTGCATCTATATATAACCATCAAAATAAAATTCTTGAGGGTTGGGTATTGTAGACTTTAGTCAAATTATCAATGGGGCAAATTTTGTCTAAATTAACCGACTACGTAACTCTTATTGCTCTCGAGACCTCTTTGTTGAACACGTTATTCTGTACACTTTTTTTTCTTATTTAGATACATAACAATCCAACGTAAACGTCCCACAACCGAATTATCGGACGATGCCGAAACCACTACCGACATCGATTCTTCCAAACGTCGTTTCACCACTCAAAGTCCAGACGAAGACTCTTTAGAAAAAGACAAACGATTCCGTTCCACCACATTATCTTCAGATGAATCCTCCACTTCATCCACATTAAACACAGACATAACTCTTGAAGACAGCAAGAGAACCACCACTGACAAAGAACCAACAGTCACAGAAACCATTTCCATCAAATCAACTTTGGAAGAATCCACAGATTTCACTGCCGAGAAAACAGCTACATCTACACCAGTCACCGAACTGCCATCTAGCGTTGCATCTACCGACACGGAAGTTCCCTCGACCAATCAAATATCAGATACGCAGAAAGAAGAAAAAGATGTCACCAGTGAAAAAAATTCCCCACCACAGTTGTTCAAACCGAGGCCTTTCGCTACTAGAACAAGATCTACAACTTCCAGACCGGCAGAAAATATTGAAACCTCGACTAAAAAGGTGAGTGAACCCTCAGGTACCAAACCCACTTCTGGATCCAGACCAATCATTCGTAAGTTCCAACCAGGAACAAGTAATAACAGGTTTGTCGTTAAAACACAAAACACGCAATCGCAATTAGATAATAATAGGGCTGATAAGGTTAGCGTAACTACTGAAGAAAATAGTGTAGGTACTCAAGAAACAGATACTAAAAGGGATGAAGAATATCGCAGAAGAGTTGCCAATAGGGGAAGATCTAAATTTACCCTTCCAACATCTACAGCAGAACCTACCAGACGCAGAGTTGTTGTGTCTCAAAGAACTGATTATGAATATGATTATGAAGACATACAACGCACATATAGGCCAAGTGTTTTGGCAGATCTTTCTTCATTAACATCAGCTGATATTGCCTTCCAACGAGACAAAAATCGGAAACATATTCGTAGACGACCAGTAGCTTCTACTACTTCTACTCCAACAACTACGGAAGGTCCTACTGAGCCTAGTTTAAAAACAGGGCCCAGAACTCTTTCTTTAGCGAGAAAACAAATATCTGAATCTAATTTCGGAAGAAACAATAGACGAATTGTTCAAACGCAAAACCAAAAACCAGATGTTTCTACGACAGAAAGTAATACGTTTGAATCTTCTACTAAATCCGCTTTGTTCAGTAAACCTCGACCAAATTTTGCTGCTTTAGTCCGATCTACTACTACTACTACACAGAAACCTACGACTACTACTACAGAAATAGTTGAAACAACTACCAAACAGCTAGAAAGCAATGAAGTAACTGAAAATGCGCGTACAAAAGACAGTACTGAATCAAACAGTGAAAGAGAATACAAAATTTTAAAACCCGATGATGAATCAAATAATGAAGTTACTGATATTCCTGTCAGTACTGTTTCAGCTACTACTGAACACCAAGAAATATCTACTACAGTTGAATCTACTACACTTACTTCAAGAAAAAGATCTACTTCTGTTCCAACAACAACCACAACTACTACTACCGAAACGCCAGAAATTCCCAAAGTAAACCGTACCAGAAAAGTTTTCGTCGCCAATAGACGAATTCGAACAACCACGCCGACTTCTACCGAAATAGAATCCTCCAACACCGAAACAATTCGAACCACAGTTGATTTTAGACGGCAACGACCTTCATTTTTGACTCGTAATCAAACAAGTCGCAACGCGACCCGATTAAAACTTTCAGATGACATTGACACCAACACTACGTCAGAATCAAATCGAGGACTTGTCAAAAGAATTCGCCCGATTGGAATAAACACAAAAATAGATGAAGAAGAAAAAATAAAATTATCAGAAACTAACATTAGCGAACATGGTTATACAGGTCCAGTTCAAAATCTTCCCGAAGATGAACAAAAATACAGACGAAGAAAAATTGTTCGAAGAATCCGACCTAACAAAGACACAGTTTTCTCTAAACTAGACGAAGAAGATGATTCGAAAATTACAAGAATAAAAATAACCGATAAAAGCGTTTTGGCAACAGATGAAATTGAAAATCAGGAACAAACTACAAGAATCCGAGGAAGAAAAGGATTTTTAGATCTTACTACAGTTAAAGATGATTCTGAATTAGAAACAGAAACAAACACACCCAAAAGAATTAGGTTAAACAAAGATAACCTCTTTTCCAAATCAGAATCCGTTGATATTTTACGAGCAAAACGAATTAGACTCAGTAAAACTGAAGACGAAACTGAAGATAATACCGAACAAGATGAACAAACTAAACCAAAAAGAATCAGGATAGATAAAACATATCTTCTAGGGGAAGAAGATACCACAGACTTACAAACTGACAATATTGGAACAACTTTCGAGTCAGAAACTGACGTCTACAATTCTGAAACAACCCCAGTTGAAGAAGTAACAAGAAGACGACCAATTTCATCATTATATAAACCATCAACCGATTTGAGAAACCGTAGATTGCGACCAATTGTCAAACAAGAAACAGACGAAAGTGATGAGGAATCAACAAACAAAAGAATCAATCAATCAGACATCACAACAACTGATGTTGTAAGTACTTTTAGGCCGCAAGCATTAAACAGAAAATTCAGACCAGTTTCAGAAACCACTAATTCAGTCAGATTGCGATTAAATAATACCAACTTAGATAATCGTAAGAGAAAAGTTATTCGTAGACTTCGTCCGCCCAGTACTACCACAACAGAATCTGAAATTCTCCCAAGTACTATAACAGAACTATCTTCAATAAGTACTACCGAAAACAGTATTTCTCCTACCACTGAACAAATTGTACCTACTGAAATTGAAGTAGAAACTACTGAACCTAACATAGAAACTACTGAATTCTCCCTGACAACTTTGGACGATACCGAAACAACAATTTTCACTACAGAATCAACTACTACAACTTCTACTTCGCCTCGACCAACTAGACCTTCGCTGATTGGTAGAAGTAGACCAGCATACAGACCTCGAAATAGACCCCAAGTAGAAATTCGTAGTACTACACCCTTGTCTATTCAACCTGGTTCATTTAGACGTAGATTTAATAGCTTAAACAGAAATGAATCAGGCGAAAAAGAAGTGGAAAGAGAAGAAAAGAAAAGCGAAGAAGTTGAAGATGGAATAATTGATAGTAAATTAAAGAAATTGTACAGTAAGAAACAGAAATTTAGTCCAAATGTACGAAGTACTACAGAAAGACAAAAACTAGAAGAAGAAGAAAAAATAGCTGAAGAAAAAACAACAGAAGAAGAAAAAACAGTTGAAACTGAAAAAGAATCCGGAACAACAATCGAAACTGAAAAATTGAGTACGGAAAAAGAAGTAGAAACTACTGTTCAAGATAATACTGAAGCAAGTTTAATAGCAACTACTGATTCAATTATTGATTTGACTACTATTCCTGAAATATCTACTATTTTCAGTACAGAAATACCAACTACAATACCTGAAAATAAATTAGACATTAGTACTACTACACAAACACAAAGTACTACTGAAGCTGAAATCAAATCTACTACTGCTGAAATCAGATCTACTACTACCGAAATAAAATCTACTACTGTCTTCAAAACTACTGAAGCAACTACCGTGGACAGCTCTTCAGAAGCAGCAACTGAAAATACTGAAATAGTTACAACTGAAAATAACACCGAAATGCCTGAAATTCCAACCACTGAATTTATTCTAACAACTATTCCTGAAGAAATACTACCAGTTTCAGTTACTACTGAATCTACTACAGAGTTCAGTACATCAGAGTCAAGTACTAGTACTGAAAGTATTACTGGCACACCAAGTACAACTGAAAATACTGACAGACAAGAAAATGAAAAGAGTTACAAACCTATTAGGTACAAACCTAGTGACAGACCAAAATTAAGGATTAATTTGAACAGAACTGAAACAGACAATGAAAGAAATGATAATGATGAACATAAAACTAGAAAGTTCATTCCTTCTAGGACAGCAGATCAGAGAAATAGAAGTAAATTGGCTTACAGAAAAGATGCAACAACAGAAAAACCGAAAGATGTATCTGAAAGAATTTTTGTACCTAAAGGAAGAAAGTTTGAACGTCCTGGATTACAGTTAAACCAAAATGAAGAAGAAGGAAAACAAGATCAGGAGGAAGAAGAAGAACAAGAACAAGAAAAAGAAATCCCCGAAGTGAAAGAAGTTACGTCAGAGCGTACCCATTATCCAACATTGAAACCAGTAAATGAACGCTTTAATTTATTCAGAAATCGCAATCAAGAACAGCAAGAACCAGAAGAAGATCAAGAAGAAGAAATTGAAGATGAAGAAGAGGAAGATATTCAGGAACCGGAACCAGAAACAGAAGCAGAACGTCCGGTGGAAAATCCGTTAGTCAAATATCTTCAAACAATTCGCAATAATCAAGAAGTCATCCGTACTACTTTAGATCAACCAACTGCAAATATTGAAGAACCTGTAGAAGATATCCCTGAAGAACAACCCGAAGAACAACCAGAAGAACAACCGGAAGAAGAAGATGAAGAATATGTAGACGATGAAGTACCTCTAGTGGAAAACAACGACCAGTCAACCAAATTCAATATTCCATTGGATAATCGCCCTAGTATCAACCGTCCACCAATTCGCAACCAAAACCAACCAAACGTACCAAATGTACCATCCAGAGTACCCAACAGGCCGCAGTATGCACCAAACAGGCCAGTTGTACCAAACGAATCCAGACGACCAAGTATTTCAGCTGGTAATCGTCCATTTAACCCCAATGAAAATAGATCACAAATTAACAGACCTATTGATGCTACTAATATAAACAGACCTATTTTGGACAGTAGTAGATCTGAACAGAGTAGTGTAAATCGTTTAAATAGTAGTAGAAACTATCCTAGACGATTTAACAAACCAGTAAACCCAACTTCAAGTAGTACCACTACAGAAAGTTTAGCAGGCATCAATTTAGAAGCAGTAAACGCGAGAAATAAAAACTTGTACAACAAAAATCGTAAAGCAAACATTCCCCACCCAGTTTCTAGTACAGCAAGTACAGTAGAAACCACAACACCGAGTCTAGAAATATCTCAAGTAACAGAAGAAACAATTTTGCCAGAACCAACAACAGAACAATTATCTACTTTACACCATGTTTTCGCTGAACCTGATTTACCATCAACTACTCCAATTTCAACAACAGCTGAATCTTCGACTAAATATAATTTCACGGCAGCCCAAATAGAAGCAGCAAGAAGTCTAGAACGATTGATAGAAATCAACAGAATTGTTGAAGTATCTCTCAAAGAAGATAAAATTAGTAATAGTTCTGGTAATAGTTCCAGGGTTATGTTAGAAAAAGTTCCGACGTTTGATAGAATTGGAGCAATCAACAGAGTAACTGTTATTAAAGTTGTTAACGGGCAAAACGAAACAGAATCTATTGAAACCAGTGATAATTTCCCTAGCAATCACGCTGTAACTTTAAACGAAATAGTAACAGGAAAACGCATTGACGCTAGTCAAAAAATAGACATCGTAGCACAACTTCACGCTCCTGATATCGATTTAACCAAAATGAATATTTTAAACAACACTTTAGAAATTATTGAAACCCAAAAAAGAGAAAACACAACTGAACAACCTGTTGTCATAACAGAAATATCTGAGGGAGAAAAAATTCCTGAAGGTGTTCAAGTCCACATTGTCAATGGTCCAAAAATTTTAGACCAAATCATCAATGACACTGTTTTAGTCAATCCAAATCCAGCAGAGAATAAATTTGAAATAAATAGCAAAAGCAATGTAGTAGATTACAGTCACAGGGAATTAAATCCTATAGAAATTATTCAATCTGCACAACCAGCTAATATAGAAGACGCAAAACAAGGTAGAAAATTAGCCATAGATTCAAAATCTGTAGTAGTTAACAATCATAATCGTCCAATATTCACAGAAGCAACTACTTTACCTTTAGAAGCACTTTTCCAGACAAATTCCCCTGATTATACAAAAGAAACAAGCGTGACTCAACTTCCATCCCTCAAAGATGTTGTTACTGGTAAAGGAAACTTTGTTGACGACGACCAAGATCTTCTAGAAAGTAGAAACCACAACGGAAGAGTTCGAATTCGCATATTAGGGCAAGATAATGACTATACCCAATTGGAAAAAGCAGGCAACCCAGTTTTTGCCCCAATTAGATTACTAAACGATGAAGATAAGACCCTAAAAGCAGAAGTAGTAGAAGTTACAAGTAAACCTAGCAAAGAAACGATTAAAATTGCGCCCATAGAACTCTCCCAAACAGTCAAAGCGCCTATAGTACGAGTGGAGTCATCGCAGAGTTCTAGTGTAAATAATTTGAAAAGAGAGACGCCTTATTTTAACCAAGAAGTCATCTTCGGGGGTAGATCAACGTAATAAGAGGGAACCAAAAATAAGGTATAGGTAAATTCATTTTTGAACACAATTGTAAAACAATATAAATTGTGCACTTTCAATATTGACAAATTAAATAAACTGCATTTTTGTCGAAGATTGTACGTAGCATACCAAACAAAACCGAATATATCGGAATTCGTACTAAACGCGTACTGCCTTTAGGAACTATACAAATTTTCTAGAATTAATGTAAAATAATAACTGCTTTCAAAACAGATATTTTAGTTTGACTCAAATTATTCAAAAAATTAAAAATTCACCAATTAAGGTGAATTAGATGTACCTAAAAACTGTCAAATTAATTTCTGGTGATTTAAAAACTGCCAAAGCTGTTAATATGAGGCACTTAAAAATTTCAGTCTGATTTAAAGCTGTCAAATTATAAATCATGATTCGAAAATGCCTTCTTTGGTTAATTCCATATTTTCACTCAAAACTATACTTTGAAAAATATATTAATTAAGTTCTAACTAACTTTACTTATGCAACTGTTAACTGTTGTACAGTAACTGTTTAAAATGATAATACAAATTTTGTGTTCCACGGCCTACTTAATTATCTTATTCTCAACAATTCTAGCGTAACCCTTGTATTAATATACAGGGTGTAAATGAAATAAATACTTTGAATTTAACCAGTAATATAACTCATCGAGAGCAACAATATTACTTATTAACTTTTTCTCGAAATCGCATATTTTTTAGCATTTACAACCCCGTAAATTGACGAGTCGTTCCACGTATTTTTCTAATAATTTAATGCAGTAGCAACAGCTATGTAAAATTTTGTTTTAGCAATTGACAGTCCTGACAGTTGTTGCAATTAAATTTTGACATTAGTAATAAACTTGTTTATAAGGTAAAATTCTGTCAAAATGCTTACGTTTACGAATAGCGAGTACACAGACATTGAAATTACTTACCTATGGTTTATGTATTTATTCGTATCTGTACTACATTTTATTTTGTTATTGACATTAAAACACTGTCATGGAGTTGCCAACGCATTTAGACGAAGCGTTTTTTCATATCATTCTGTTCCTTCTAATTCGCATATTTGTAAATCTTGTACATCTTCGAGATTATCACAGTATGACAATTTTTAAAAAAACAACAGATATCCATACCATGTGTGCATAAAGTTCAATGTTTTCAGCACATAACAGACTTCAATTTTGCGAATGGCGAGGCTGGATTTACTAAAGAAGGTGTCTTTATTATGCACATTAGTCTCAAATACACATATCTGGACAGACGAAAATCCTCATGCTGTAAAAAATATAATTAAAAAATGTTTGGGCGGGAACAATAAATGGACGACTAATTGGTACTAATATACTTCGTTTAAATGGACAAGAGTACCTATATGTACTTACATTTTATTAATTTAAACTATTATAATTTGTCGACGATAACTCATATCATAACTATGCTATGCCTCTATTCACACATGTTTAGAAGCCTGTTTTAATATACAATTTTATAATTTTGTTATCCAAAATTTAAATTTCTTTATTTTAAAAATTGTACTATTACGAATTTATTAATAAAACATATGATTTCTGTTGATCGTTTATTAATTACTGATTTTAGTCTACCTAATTAAAAGAAAAAAATGTATTATACACTTTAGGGAATGTTGAGTCACTCGGCATAAAAGTTGAGAAACTGTTATGGAATATCCGTATAATTTTAAATATTAAAAGACAATCACCAGTTTGGTTATTTTCTTGAAAAAACTTTTTTTAATTTACAGTCTGAACTAATTTTTTTTTATTGGTAGTTCTTGATAATTTTAAGTTAAACTACAATTTTTCTCTTGAAAATCTTATATTCCTACACGAATTGCTTATTCCGCGTTTATCTAAGAAATTTGTATAATTGTTACTGACAGTAGAATCTTTTCGTGTTTATCCTAGTCTGAACTAAAATATTGTACGACAAATACAGTTGAACAATCAATCTAGAATTGAAAGACAATATATAAGGATTAAGATTTCTTTACATGACACTGACCATAAAAGTAAATATTTAAAATTTAATTTTAAAGGAAACATTAAATAACTCAACAACTCAACGCAATTATCTAACATTGTAGATAAATATGTAGAAACAAATTGTTACTAAATGAATTTACCTATAATAGTAGTATGTCTGTATAGCGATTGCGTGTATGTGTGTTGTTAAGTATTGTTAAGATAGGAGATGTAACTTGATACAACATGGGAAAGACACCGTATGTAATGTAGTTTTTCCAGTGTGTGTATTCTACTTGCTTGTTGTATATTATTGTCTAAATACATATGTTTTGTATATATTGTATGCACGTTTTTCCTTCCTTGCACTCTACCTTGCACTGTTTTGTGTTTGTGACGTCATCGTTCGTTGTGCCATCTATATTTTCATTGTGTTTTCTCGTCGAGACTACGTAGTATAGTTGATTAGGAATTTAAGAGCGTGACGTCACGAAAAATTGGCAATAATATGAAAATTATGTAACCATGAATAGGTATTTATAAAATAAATGGCTGTATAATTGATACTTTTTCCAATTTGCTTGTGACGTCATTCTTATTAACTTTCCTATTAACTATACATGTTTTGTGGTTATCTACCGATAATGGTTTTAGTGTTTATAGTGTTAAAAAAAACTTCTGCATGTCTATGTTTGACGTAACATATGGTCAGATTCTATATATTTTATTATTATTGTTTGTCATATATTTATTTCTACATAATTGTTTTAAATAATGAGGTTACTAAACCATAGTCACATTTTAACTATCTTAGATAAAAATGCGAAACTATACGTATATTAATGAGTATTAGTGAAACAATTTTGTTTAAATATTTATTAGTTCACAAACTACATGCGATTAGACTCGATTATTAATTAGGATGACGTATCATGTTCTAACAATTTGATTGGTTGCCTGATTTTAAGTTCGCGACTCGCGGGGGTCTTGCACCCGCCTGACGTGAAACCATCTATGGACAAACACTGGCGCCACGCGCCACCATAGTTTGTATTACAATATTGTAAATAATGGTCAAACTGTTTCAATATTCTATAATTTATTAGGAAAAAATTCATTTTATTTAAGTTATTAATTCTTAATAATAATAATATCTTCAGGAATATGTCTGAACGCATCAAACTCCGAACTCTAAAAATTCATCTCTCGCTTATTACTGTAACGTTTTTATTTATTTGGGTGAAGTGTAAAAATCAATTAATTATTATTAATTAAAATAGATGTTTATTAAAACTTTAAATAAATATTTAAAAGAGAATATATTTCATGAGTCATGTAACATGTTTTCCGCCAATCAACATTCAGAATCTCCCTAGTTACATGCCTATCACAGCGAAGATAAAAAACAAAAAATTATCACCTTATTTATATTCGTTACTAAGGGATTAGTTTTCTTTATTTGACATTGACAGTTAATTTTGAGTATAAAAATGTGCGATAATCGTTGGGTTGATATCAAGAATGATGCAAATAATAAGATAATTGTCAAATTAACCATGTTGTAATACAATATATTAAAAATTTAGGTTAGCAACACACATAATGTGTCACAAAAATTCATTATATTCTCTCATTAAATATAAGCTCGTGATATGATTAATAATCGTAGATATTGCTCGTGAAATCTGCAACTCGGTTTCACTCGAGAATATCATCGATGATAATAATAATAATAATAATAATAATAATAATAATAATAATAATTTATTCAGGTATAAGTACAATCCATATTGTTTTACCAAGTCATTACACTAATCAGTACAATCATAATCATATCACTTGTTATATTACATATGATAATAACAATGACGATTACTAATATTAAGCAAATATTAAATACATGATATTACTGATTATTTATTTCGACTCACTGAACTTCGCTATTTATTTATATCATATTCAACTGGGTGACTGTCTATTCATGTAGCTCTTCCTCTTTGGCAGAGCTATGTCCCTTATACAGGCTGTTTCAAAAATACCTTAAAAAAATAAGGGCATATAGTACTGACCAAAATAAGTAAAAAAGCTGAAGACTATAAAAAAACAATAAAATTTTATATAACATTTTTCTCAATTTCACATAGTACAATTATTTGATTTTCAAAAAAAACCACATCTAAAATGACCTCTAAAAGGTAAACAAAAAATCCAATTTAATCAAAGTCGTAACTCTTATAGTTTTCGAGGTAGCAGACGTAAACCCCGTAAAAACTCACTTTTCACTGTCTCAAATCTCGGAAACTATGGAAGATCGAACCCATGTTGATTAAGCTTTTTTACTCATTTTGGTCAGTACTATATGCCCTTAAATTTTTTTACAGTATTTTTGAAACACCTGTATAACAACCCTAATATTTTCTAGAAAACTCTGCAACGTCATAACAATGCGCCGGTAATTACATTTATCTCCCCTCTTGTTTACACAGTAGTCCCCTTACGTCGCCTGCCTCCGCGTGCCGCATCTGTGTTATCGATCGCCTGCCTAGGCTCCTCCTCCCTACTAGACCGCTTCTATCATAGGCGTCGATTTGCACACGCTAACTGGGCCTCGCGGACCAAATGTCGTAGGTACCTACTCTCTCACGTTACATTACGTAAAAAGTCGCGGTTGCACTAAAATTCTTAATTCATCGTGTTCTTCCTGGAAAAAAATGGCCCTTTAAGGGCTATCGTGCCATAAATAAATAATTAAGGCCACGTATTTTCAACGCCTGGTTAAACTGTATTTTATCTTAATTGTCAGTTATTAGAAAAATGCCGCATTGAAAAATTAACATGCATAATTTTATTCTATATCAATGTTATAATATAATACAAATACACAGTTTTTTGATATTTTATGTTTTAATTTGGTGCTCTTACAAGTTTCATTTCGCACTTCAAGATAACATCAAATGAAATAAAACTTAAAATATAATTAGGTTTTTTGTTATAGGCAAATTAGAAAATTTACCTTATTAAATTACAATTTCTTCCATGATGGGAAAGTTACAATTTATTTCACATTTATATATTTAGTTTTATTAACATCACTGCAAACAAAAACTTATTTGATGCAGAGTTTCACACGGTATCTTTCAAATTAGAACGCAAAATTACATTTATTTTGGAAAAAAAAGGGTTAGGATTATTATTTTATTACTATTATTATGCGGGTATTAGAAATTGGTATTGACTATTATATTACGCACTGTAATCATATTTCAAATTGGCCTAAATCGATTTTCATCTAACATTTTACCGTAAACCATATTGAGTACTTTCTAATTTCTGTTGGATATTAGCGGACTTTAAATATTAATTTGAATACCAACTGTTGATAATCAATCCCCTTGATCTCTGACAAAATTTCGCCAATTTTTAATATAATGTATGTATAGAACATATGTCTAATGCTGCTTTCATTAGGATAATTATAAACTGATACGTTATTATCCATGACGAAAGTGTTTTTTAGAGTATTTTTTACTGAAAAATAGGTATTAATTTTTTAATAAAATTTAGCATGGCTTTGTCTATCTAGTGTCTATTAAGGGCTTGTATACAGCTGTCGCCGTTAATCCTTCACCCGGACTCACCGAGCCGCAGTGTTTTACCACTGCCATACTGCCGGTTGGATTTCAGCCATTGCTACATTTAAGATGTATAAGTGGCCAGTTTATAGTATTCAAGTGTGATAAATACAAGTAGCTGTATTTATTTTTTACGACAAATCACACATTGTCGGTCGACGGGAATCGAACGCACGGAATATGGTTCGGGTGAGGTCACTGCGAGCTACGAGATGTGCGCTAAACCGCTCAGCCACCAAGCATGGCTTTGTTCGGTTGTGATTTGGACTGTCCGGGTTCGATTCGGGCCGACTAAAAACTTGAAACTTGATATTATTTCCAATTTTCAAAAGTGACTCCTTTCCCTTTGGTGCTCTCTGCACAACTTTGAAAGCACGTGGGGACTGAAAAATTGTCAAATAATTCCAGGCTGTCAAATTATAAATCATAATTCGAAAAATGCTTTCTGGTTAATTCCATATTTTCATTTACGATACTTTAAAAAAATAATTAAATAACGTCTAACTTAACTTTTTCGTAACTCAAAGGACATATAAATAAGTTTTATTTTATTTTGGAATCCTAAACTTGTTTATCCGCTCTCAAAAACGGGCGCAATTTGGCTTTTATCGCCCGAGAGCTTATAAAGTTGCCAAGCAACAATTATTCAAACGTCAAAATCGTCGTTTTTAGATAAATGTCAGACAACATAATAAATTCGTTAAATCACATTTTTTTAACACCGCTGCTCGTAAAATTATTCGTATCCTTTCTCTTATACGTCTTTTTACTTCTCTGGAACCAACTTGCTCTGCGCAGCGTCAAATTCATTCGATATTTCTTTTGAATAATCGATATCTTCCATTTTCATTTGACACTAAATTAAAATTTGTTATAAACAAACAATATAGATGGAAACCACAGCATACTTAAAATTCACGAATAAATACTCATTGAATCCTTGAATTTCGAGAACCAAAATAAAATAAAACGTTGTATGTACCACGGGTATAATCAAGATTATATCACTAGGGAAAATTACATTCCCCCTGCTACAATCTTTTGATTATGCCCTTAATACATACATAACTATTAAATCACTTTTAAATAAAATGAATACAAATTTTGTTTTCAATGACCTCATTTTCTTATTGTCAATAATTCTAGCGAGACCCTCGCACTATGTAGAGATTTTAGTATTAGTTGGTATTTAATAGCATATTCCATTGAAATAAGAGTGAATAGAAATATATTTATTGTTACTACAATCATATGAGAAAAAATCTGATGTGGCCAGCACATTACCTTCCGTCAGTTATATGAGGCATTTACGAAAATTCTACCGGTGAACTGTTACCAGTAAACAGCTGTTTATCAGGTTATAGCTACCGAAATCGATATTTTAAGAAGTGGTAAACAGGGTAGATCCATAACCTATAAAAAAATTGAAAATTTGAAACAGGTTAGAAATTTGATGTAGTTAACAAACTGAGCAGAGTCATACTTTGAACACATTTCCACTTTTAACGCGTGCACTTCGCTTTGCATCACTACCTTTTTTTTGAGAATAGATTTTTCATGAATCCGGTAGATGGATCAGGTAGATATTGTACAATTTTCGAACACGGTAACTTTTTACCAGTCGTGTTTTCGATCACAGTCGGTAGATGCGGTATCTACCGGTAGAATTTTCGTAAATGCCTATGTATTTTCTATAAAATCCATACAGAAAGTTCCTTGAAAAAGATTCTAAATTTCTTATACGTACATTACCTTTCGACAGTTGTATGTACTTTATAAAAATTCCATACAGAAAGTTTCGAGCAAAAGATCCTAAATTTCGAGTAAAATTATAATATAACACAAATATACTACGAATATGTCAATTGACACTGACATCTTTCAATCAGAATTTTCATAATATAGTAGCTGTTTTCATAGCTATGTCTACTTTATAAAATTTAATTTCTTTATAATTTTTTAACTCTATATCCATTTAATATTAAGTATAAAATGCAGTCAAATCGTATAGAGAATACAATGTTCTTTAATATTTATAATAACATTAAATGTGAAAAAATGATATTTAACATCGTTTTTTCAAGAAAAACTGTTAAAATCTTCAAATAAGGGTACTTCCGGTTGACCAATTATAACCAAAATCTAATCAGCTCTTCATATGGATGCAAGGAAGAGGAATACGAAAGAATTATAATTTTTGGAATTGTAGTTTTAGAGTTATCGCAGACGAAAATTTTGTTACATACACACACACACACACACACACACACACACACACACACACACACACACACACACACACACACACATACATACACACGGACACACATACATACACACACACACACACATACAGACATCATCGTAAAAATAGTAAAATCGTATTCTAGGGACCTTAAAACGTGCTTATTCATTAAAAACTCACCACCGAATTTTTTGACCAAAGACAATACCTAAAAATTGTATATCACTTAAATTAATTGATAATTACAATTGCACTAAATATTTACCTACTTAATAAATTAGTTTAATGAGATAATAACAATTAACCATTACACTCATTGTTACATTTACTTACCTTCCATCAATTATATGAACAAAACAACTGCTATAATGATATGGGAAACGGTAGCAATTAAAACAATTGCATCAATTCCAGACAAAAGCGCAACAATCACAAAAATTGAAAGTCATTTCACTAGTCACTAGATAGATCATTCATCTTATGTTTCCCCTTTCGCTTCCGTGGTATAACAGAATTTACTAAATACGCGAGAATAAGAATATCGATATTGTAACATACTTTCACTTAAGCGTACATTACTTTCATAAAAAACAATTGACGAACTTGAATTTTCATGAAATAAGATAATTCACAGCACCTTTGATCGTAAATTTAATGTTTCGAAATAATATGAACGAAAATTAACCTTGTACTCTTGGAATTTATTTTCTTTTGTTAAACAATTTATTGTTTTTAATCATGGCATGTATGGGATTAATTTATGTAAAATGAAAAATACGTAAATCTTGAGAAATTTACATTTAAAATTACTGTCACGAAAGGGTATTGTTTATAAAAGTTGTTAGTTGTTTAATGACAAAATATTGTAAAATTATTACTTTAGTAGTTAATGTGTACATTTCTAATAATCGTAAATTACATAAGTATTAATATATCATCACGCTACTTATATTAATGAATGGTAGTTTCCTTTAGACAGTTCATACCCATGATTAACGATCGACATCTTAAAAGATATTTTCGGTTAGATAAAATGTATTTGATTTTTTCATCCAATGGCGTATCGACTTATAATTCGCCAAAAACTAGCTTTATAGTACGAGGATCACGTTAGAAAACGCTACTTGCGTGCCATTTTTACCTCCCGCTACCCTTGGTAAGGGAGGTATAGGGATCGTGCTAAAAATCGCATATCGAGATTTTGGCAAATGACCACGTTTTAAGGTCCATAGAATCCAATTTTAACATTTTCACGATGATGTCTGTGTGTATGTGTGGATCCTCCACTCTAACTCAAATACTATCATTCAGAAAATTTTGAAACCTTGTATTTCGAACTTTTTCTGTAATGGAAAGAGCCTATTAGATTTTTGTGAAAATTGGATAACCGGAAATGGCACTTTACTAGAAGCTCAAAATAGTTTTTCTTCGAAAAATACCTTGAAATGTTATTTTTCTTCAAGCGTATTATAATATTCATATTATGCTCCTGTACACACACTATAGAAGATGTTCATTGTCTTACTAGTACAAAAATGTTGTTATTGTTGTACTAGTAAAAAAATGTTAGTGTCTTAGTTCACCGCTGGCGGCGGCAATTGTCACAGCAAGACGTATTATATTGAAAATTGTTATTTGGCAGTTGTGTCGTTTTTGTTTTGTATTGTACATAGCCAGCTTTGGCTGAAATTGCAAACACTACAATTAAAAAATTCCAAAAAAATGTCGAAAATTATTTGAAATACTTGAAGAAAAAATAGTATATGTCATTCGGAGTAGAACGTCCTTTTTGTGTTTTACCCAGCTTGCCTAGCCTCGGCTAGCGCCTCGGCCGCAATAGCTGGGTTCAACACAAAAAGACTGCTTTCTACTCCTAATAACATAATATACTATTTTTTGAGATTAATGTTATTATAAAAATTAAAGATTTTTAATTTTCTACAGATTTGCATTAATACTTTTTCTATATATTTTATGGATAAATATATAAAATTATCTATAATTTAAATCCCGGAGCCTACGCTTTAAACAAACAAAACTCCTTGGTTGCGCAGTTATTCACATGTATGTAACTGACAGATAAATGTCACTATCAAAGAACTAATCATTTCAAAATAATATTAGTAACGTTTTAAAAAGAACAGAGTAAATAGAACAATAGATAAGGAATTCAATACAGTTTCCAGCATAAGTAAATATGTAGGTATGTATTTAGATTAAAAAATTAACGATTCACAAAAATGTTTAACATAATCCTTATTTTTGGATTAGTGAATTCTATTCTATCCTGGTATTTAAAATTTAAACTTCATTTTATTATAGCTCCGGTGGCTCAATGGTTAGAGTAACGCCTCTTAAGTCATGACTGCGCTCGGGGCTCTGGGTTCGAATCCCACTGCATGGATGTGTGTGAATGTGAACCCATTCTGTAACTGGGATTTAATCCCGTTGAGGGGTTAAAAAAGGTAGTTACTTGGATTAGCTTAGACTAAATTTTAAGAAATAAACTGTCAAAATTGGAGTAAAATTTGTTAATCCAAAAGTAAGGATTAATCTTTTTTGTGACTCGGGCACCAGATTTTTTTATTTAATATTATTGAAGAGACGATAAAAACTTGCTACCCATATTTTTTCTTTTGGCAAAATTTTCATTAATTGGCCAGAAAAAAATTAATGAAATTTGAATATTTAATTTACCGCCATGTATGACGTAGAATTACGTCGTACGAATGAATGCCCATAAAGATAGACATAGCATCGGTATGCTTCATAGCATGTGCGGGTAATTTAAACATGACATATCACTTGTTTAACGTTTGAACAATAGTTTGGAGGTTAATATTATTTTTTGTTTGTCATTTTAATATTAGTACAAACTAAGATAAAATTCTTCAAAATCCTACTTAACAAATAGAAATACGTAATAAAAATAAGAGGGGTAAAAGGTTTTCCTCTGAAAAACAGATGCTGTAATTCATGATTATTTTGAAAACATTCGAAAAGAAGATGGTGGCTGAGCGGTTGGCGCACATTTCGTAGCTCGCAGTCACCCGAACCATTAACCGGCGTTGGATTCCCGCCGACCGACATGTCATTTATCGTAAAAAAATAAATACAGGTTGTTCATTTTAAATGAGCCACCATTGTTATCTCCAAAACTGTAAGAGCTACAAAGACAGTTAAATGGGCAAACAATTTCTATTTTACAAATTTAAACAATAGAAAAATTATTTTTTTCGGCTAGTGGTTCCAAAATACGGAACCTAACTTTTTTGTTTTAAATAGGAGCATATATTTTTTATTGATTATTTTGTTAGAGAATTTAATTCTGAATTCAACAATATAATATTTTCATATCCTCATAAAACAATTTTTTTGAGAAATTTTATATTAAGTTTTACATTAATTTGATTAAAATATGACTATTAATCAGAGTGCCATGAATGGAAAAATGAATATGTGTTAATTTTTTACATAGAATTAGAATGCCGTGAAAGAAATAAGTGAATATTTTAGGCGCGTTGCCGTCTGAGATGACATTTCTATCACGGCATTCTGATTTTATATTAAAAATTTAACATTTATTCATTTTTTCCATTCGTGGCACTCTGATTATAGTCATATTTTAAACAAATTAATATAAAGTTTATACGAATTTTTCTCAAAAAAATCACTGTGACAATTTAAAAATATTATATTGTTGAATTTAGAATTAAATTTTCTAACGAATGAACTAATAAAAAATGTATGTTTCCATTTAAAATAAAAAAGTTTGATCTCGTATTTTGAGAACCACAGGATAAAAAATTATAATTTTCTGTTCTTTAAATTTATCTTCTAAGGCCCACTTTTACAATTGATGGATAAACTATGGTATAGCTATCAGAGGTTTATCCTAGCAACAATACCTTCGATAAACAAGGCTGTCTTTTACAATGCATTTTTATCTATCAGATAGTTATACCAAGAATTACATTAAATCACTATAGGTTGGTATTGACACAATAAAATTTTCTTCTTGTTAGACTATTTTTCTTCAATATTGTTATTATTTCTGCCTTTTAATTTGCATTGTTCACGATGTTAGATGATATAAATATTATTTTTCATTCTGATAGTGATGATGAAATACTTTATTGACATCTGTCAAACGTATGAATAACAAAACATCGTTTTTGTTTACGTGGTAACCATAACAACCAGGGATAAAGTTATCTGAGGTTTATACGACCGATTTCCATGAGATAAGAAATACTGGTGTTTATTTTATCTGAGGTTTACCCGAGGTTTGTAAAATACAATTTCCTATTTTATACCTGGTATAGCGTTATACGACATTCATCTAATGATTGTAAAAGTAGCCCTAAAACAGAAATTGTTTGCCCATTTGACCGTTTTTGTAGCTCTTATAGTTCTCTAGATATAAGGTTACCAGGCGTACTATTTTTAGAGTACATGTACTCTTTTTAGGTTTGCCTCTTTTGTACTATTTACTTTTTTAAAGTTGTACTTTATTATACTCTTTTTTATTATTCCGTTGACTAAATTTATTCAAAGCATTTTATTACAAAATTGGGTAAGTCCACACTCAACGAACGCATGCGCGTAAAAGAATTTTGCAATTTTGTTAACGTCGAGTATAGAAAACTATTATTTTATTCAAAAAGTCGATGGTTGTTTTTGTTTCCCGTCATCCACCGAATAATTCAAATGTATCCAGCTCTAAAATCCTATTTTTTATCTCAAGAACAAATTCCAGTAGTTCTAACACGATTTTTTAAAGATCCAATAAATTAAAGTTATTTGTAGTTTATTCATTCTTTTATGTCATTTTTAAATAACAAAGTGGAAATAATGAAAACGAAAATAACTCTTTCATGGAAATATCATCAATTTTAACTACCGTTGAAAAAACATTAACAGAAAGATCAGCAATTTTTGCCTTAACAGTAAAGGAAATTTTAAGAAAAAATGATAAAAACCCCAAATGCACTGAACTAAAAAATGAATTTTTAAATGTATACGAACGCGGAATTGCGTATTTAAATAAATGGACCAAACATTTCGAAGATTTCAAAATTTTATTTAGTCTAATGGTCACGCAATGGACAGACGAAAGAAATAGACTGTTACCTGCATCAGTGAAAAATATACTAATGGTTCAATTTAATTTGAAATATTTAAACTGCGAACAATTTTATGCCCATATTTTAACAAATAAATCGTTGCTAACTTCAGTTCGAATCTATGCAAAATATGAATAAATAACAAATTTTTATATTTTTTTCTAGTTTTTATTATAATTATCTATTAAATTAATTATAACTTTTCAGATGTGTATTTTCATTTTATTCCTTCACATGAAAGGGGGTTAAAAAGTGCAGAGTGTAGTTACGCGTTCCACAATAAGTATTAAATTTAAGGATATTTGACCTTGAACTTACAAAAAAATCGCCTACGGCGCATTTTTTTCCCATATTCATATTTTATTCAAATTTAGCACTGGTGTACTCTTTTTCATACGATGCTATTTGGTAACCCTATCTAGATAGCAATGGTGGCCCATTTAAAATGAACACCCTGTATAGCTACTTGTATTTATCACACTCGGATGCTATAATCTGGCCACTTATACATCTTAAATAAACGAAGCAATGGCTGAAATCCAAGCGGCAGTACGGCAGTGGTAAAACACTGCGGCTTGGTGAGTCCGCTTGGAGGGTAAACGGCGACAGCTGTATACAACCCCTAAATAGAGAAGAAGATTGTTTGAGAGTTTTTAAAAACTGGAAGAAAACAATAGTGTATTATAAGAAGATAATAAACCTTGGTATTACGAGTATATTTTCGAAATTTGGAAGTAAAACACTTTCATGCCGTAATGCTTTATCTTTCTATAAACATTAATCATTTTTAAACTTTATTATTTTATCATAATCATCATTTAGGTAACTTTTTTCAACATTATAATCCATCATACACATAGTTTCCCCGTTACCAAATTATAAACATATCAGCGTTATCATCTCTCCTCACGGTAGAAAAGAAACTCCATTTCCACGTTGATAATTAGCGATTTTTGTCTCGGCTTGCGCCATTTCCATCCTCTTCAGCAACTGTTCATATCGCACGGGTCGTCGCTCGTTTCAACTTTCACTCCTACACGAGTTTGACGGTATTTATACGACTATGTACTTGTACTTACCACGTGTCGTCCCGTGAGATTGTACAGTGTGTTATAAAAAAATCCTAACTCGGAAGAGGCTATAAACAAAGAAACGTATCTCAATTTTTTTGAAATACATGTAAATTTGACACAAAATATTGTTAAATATGTTATCTAAAGAAATCAAAGCTTTTCTTCATGAATCTTGTTTTAGAAATGGAAACAAATTAGGAAACGGCGATTGGCAATACACTTTATCCTTCTTTATTATCTTTTTTCCTTAAAATTATAAGATCAATTTTGACAACTTTTTGTACATTGTACGATTGTATCTACGAGTATAGGAATATATATGTAAGGAAGAATTCATGAATTCGGAGATTTTAAAACACAAGGAAGTAATTATAAACTGAAAATGACGGAATGATGGAATAATAGGAAGACATTAGAAGCGTTGAATTTTTTTAAATTAGTGTATGTGACTGTTAACTTTTGCTTTTACAATTATACATTTACAGTTTCACAATTATTGTGTTCAAATGTTTTTAATTATTATATGAAGATAAAACTTATTTTTCTACAGTCTATATACAATGTAGCCATTTGCGCTCTCTTTTGTCAACGCAAAATGTCACTTTGCCGCTCATAAGCGACAAAGTAGAAAAAACGTTCGCTGTCCAAATTTCTAACTATACAATGTTGAGAAATGTCACTTGTCTACCTTCACAAGTCAATCTGACATATAACTGCTCTGTCGGTACATACCATAACCAAACAACCGCACTGCTGTGAAAATAAAATAGGGCATTCATTTACAAAAACGAAAGTATAAAATGCTTAGATTAGATTTAAGCAAGAAGAATGGAAAATAACGATAAATTAAATATAAAATAAATTGTGTGAACAGTTGTGCTGCCACCTGCAAAAGTTTGGCGTGAACGCTCCTAATACACATCCTATTTTTCACTGCACTAGTTTAATGTACTTAAAACAAATAAATTATACAAAAAACACTTATAATATTCACTACAAAATTAGCATTAATTTTTTTGAAAAAATGAAAGCCAAACAATATCTTCAAGTCATATTTGAATACGTTCCAATCTTCACTTCAAAACTATTGAGTAGTACTGTAAGTACAAAGTGTACATTTTATTATTTTTACTGTAGAAAAAATCTCGTGTGTGTTTCGAGCGCAAATGGACATTGTCTATTTCGAGAGACAACCTCTCAATCGGCAATGTCCCATTTTACACTCGTACTACACAAATAACTATTTAATAACTAAATCATCATTAAGTTTATTATTTTTTTTTGTAAATATATTATAAATTTAATAATACTAATGTTGTAACAATGTTGTTGTACTCATAAAATTAATAAAAATGATAATTAAAACGAACTTTAGGAGTAACTGATATATTAACAGTGATACATATACCTGTAACTTTGCCGCTCATGTGCGACAAAGTAGAAAAAACGCTCGCTGTCCAAATTTCTAACTATACAATGCTGCGAAATGTCACTTGTCTACATTCTTAATGGAAAAGTTGGCACTGTAGTTACACATTTACCACCTTCACAAGTCAATCTGACATATAACTGCTCTGTCGGTATATTACATAACCAAACAAAATGCCGCACTGCTGTGAAAATTAAATAGGGCATTCCTTTACAAAAACGAAAGTATAAAATGCTTAGATTAGATTGAAGCAATAGCTCAAGAAGAATAGAAAATAAAGATAAATTAAAATTGAATATAAAATAAATTGTGTGAACAGTTGTGCTGCCACCTGCAAAAGTTTGGCGTGAACGCTCCCAATGGACATCCACTTTTTCACTGCACTAGTTTAATGTACTTGAAACAAATAAATTTTTGTTATGGTGGAGGACCCCATTGTGGCGACTGTAGAAAATCGTAAATCGTACATACTTATTTTTGGTTAATATTAGTTCTCAATATGGTAAACAAATTCAAATCTTGTCATTGACGCCTGACGCTGACTATTAAATCATGATTGCTCAATAACTGGTTTAGAATTTAATGAATGTTGTACTATTATTTTGATGACCTTATATATTTTTATTTTATTACTAAAATATAGTAAACAACTCGTATGAAGGACATATTTTATATTCTAGTTTAGCACCCGAAATTTTCCTAAATAATACTTAAATTAAATGAATATATTTAATATTACCTGAATTTATTGTGTTAATGTAAATATTATGCACCTACCTTCTTGTATCATCCTTTTTTTTCGAGATTTATTTGTTACATGTATTATTTATAAAAAAAGAAGCTGTGCGGTTTTGAGGCAAAAGTATGTTAGCTTCCTAAATATTGAAAACCACTTTGGACAAATAAACAACTTTATTCTATATCTATAATTCAAATATATTATAGTACATTATTTATTTATACAGTTTATTGTATTGCTAAAATTATATCAAACTAATAAAAATATTATATTATTGTTAATTTCTTGATTTATTGACAAAGAAATTATAATAAAATACCAATCAACAGAAAATATAAGTATTTGTCAATTTAAGGCTCTTAAAATAAATTCAAATAACAAAGTAAGTAAGTAAGTAAAATAATTTTCATTTCTAATCATCTTTCAATTCGTAAATTTACCAGCTGTCTGATATTTACCTTCCGTCACCTTAAGGTAAGGAAGGTAGTATATTCTTTGGTCAAAAAAATCGATGATGAGTTTTTAATGAATAAGCACGTTTTAGGGTCCCTAGAATACGATTTTACTATTTTTACGATGATATCTGTATGTATGGATGGATGTATGTATGTATGTGTGGGTGTGACGATTTTTTCGGATCGCATAACTTTAATACCACCGTTCCAAAAATTATAATTTTTGCGTATTCTTTTTCGTTAGATCTATATGAAGAGCTGATTAGATTTTTGTTATAATTGGTCAACCGGAAGTACCCTAATTTGAAGATATTAACAGTTTTTCTTGAAAAAATGCTTTATATCACTTTTTCACATTTAATGTTATTATAAATATTTAAGAATATTTTATTCTCTATGCGATTTGATTACATTTTATACTTCATATTCAATGGATATAGAGTTAAAATATTATAAAGAAATTAAATTTCATAAAGCAGCCAGCTATGCAATAATATTGGAAACAGCTAATATAATTTAAAAAATTCTGACAGACAGATGTCAATGTTAAGTGCGAATGACATAATATGTTTGTGTTGTGCAGGCGAATTTTTAATAATTTTCAAGGTCAAACGTGTTTTAATGCAAAGTAAGATAATATAGAGTTCTTTACAATGAAGCAAATTTAACAAATTCTTAAAAAATTAAAATCAATACTTTATGACGAAAATGCGTATGTACGCTCTAAAAGCGTAGAATTGCCCCTTCTACTAGGCTTTATGATGCGAGATGCGAGCATAAGCAATAACTACATACATTTAATATAAATAAATATGCAATGTCTATTCATTATTTACTTTTCTATTTCTATATAACAGTAAAATCGATAATTGTGACAGTTTTGAGAAGAACGTGATCGTAAAATGTTTAGAATAAACTACGGCATATTAAAGAAAATACAACACCGAAGATAATGTAATATAATAACAGTACATAACATAATTTACTCATTCTGACACTTCAGCTATTTCGTACTTAGTAATAGATAGTATGTAATAAATTTTTGATTAAAATATAAGAAAATATTACCAATAATTATTAAAAAATACAATGATACATTGAAATGAAAAAATAAAATTATAATTTTGTTTAAAAATGGATACAGTCTATAAATGAAAGGGGGGTCAGTCGACCCTTTCAACCCACCCTGTGGGCGCCTATGCTTACCTATGTGAGACATTACTAGAAAAATATACCAAGCGCACTAAATTAAGATTATTGTACAATTTTTTTCTAAATAATTTCGGTAATGGCGATATATCTTTACCTTGTGCATCTTAAGGGTTACCTTTGTGCTATTCAAAAATTGGAAATATTAAAAAAATTACTCCCAATGAATATAAGTGTAAGAAAATTACGTCTGTAACGTATAATAAAATAATATGTTTTATATAAAAAATGTGTACCGTTGACATTATGAATTTTCTAGCAAACTATGAATAAAGAAATATTTTTAAATAACGAGAAAGGAAAGGTTCCTATTGCTATTACCTTTTCAAAAATCTAGAACACTTTTAACACATATTATATAACATCATTTACAAAATATCTATACAGTCAATATTGGTATATTGCTAATTAAAATATGTAAAACAGCTGAACTGTTATATCCACAACAAAATTTAAATAAATTCCTACGGCACTGAAAGTACTAGTATAAGAAAAAACCTTTATTAAATATTCATATTACTTTTTAAATTAATTAACCATGAATAAATCATAAATGTAAATGACTTATAAAAACCTCCGTCGCCATTAAAAGTAAAAACATTTGAAAATGTCAAGGCAGACACGACTAAGAATTTCATCGCGAGTTTCACCTTCGACTGAGCTCATCAGCTCATCTTTAGCTTCTTGTTTCACTTACCTTTAATGTTAAAGCCGCCTTAAGAGAATTGCAACATTGTATATGAGTGTATACTTACGTGATTTTCAGATGCATGTTGTAACGTATGGTTGAATGGTTTTAAAATGAGTCAAAGATTGCACAAAAGTGATGAAATTTTTATGGTGATATTGGGAATGAGTTAATCTTGATATGTTTTTTGTGGTTTACTCAATTTGTGATTAGGATCGTATATGAAATGGTGGAATGAATATGTACACATATTTACATGCATAAGTACAATATTGTTTGTTTTTTTGTGATACAAATGTAATGAAATTTTATATTTGATATGATTTATCCCATATTCATAAACAATGGTAAAATTTTAAATGGTTCGTTATAATTTTTATCAAACAAAGTAGATAATATCTGCAGTATAAGTTTTTCCATTCCATTTTCGCGCAATGATGTGCAACTTTATAATATTTAATGGTACATCCTGTACATGCTGTCCGAATTTCGAAAGCCACCATTGGAATCTCGGAAACTATAATAGATACGATTTCGGTTAAATGGGACATGTCGTGCGCCTGTGGGGGGGGGGGGGGGGCATCTTAGATGTGCTTTTGTTTTGTCAAATATTCTCATAGGTTACAAAAATATGGGGGAAAACTGAATTTGGTCTATATTTTCATTTTTATTTAGCATGATGATGTATAATTGTTTAACAATTATACATCATCATGCTAAATACTTGGATTCTGTTATCTACAATTACTAAGAATTTGTATAATGTAAGCTGAAGATGAAATCAGTTGTTTTCGAAACGTCCAAATTTAATAAAGTAATTTCTTCATGACTTTTGACGGGTCAAATAAGCTTTTTATTTAATTATGCCTCAAAACTTGTTGTCAACGACCCTACATCACCCAATACAAAGTATCGTTTCGACAAAACACCGTCACAAACATTTTATCGCACCCTTTAAGCCATTAAAATGTCGTATTTTTACAAGTGAGTTTTGATAAGCAAATTTTTTTTGACGGTTTACAAACAAATTGTTTACATACCTATCAAAGTGTGTATATTTGTCAGTGTTATCAGTTTTTATTAAAAACGAGTCGATTCGGACAGGAATCTATTTAAAACTTTGAAAAAGCAAACAAATATAGCACCTCACAAGACAATAAAAATTCGATTTTTGCCAAGAAAAAAATATATAAATGATTACCTGATTTTTATTTTGGAAATAGTCATCCGAATACCATTCGTGGTTAAATTTTATCCTGGAAAAATTTTCCGATTGCTTTACTCGAGCCTGTTGCCAATTTATCTCGTGACATTGATCAAAAATCACACGTTGACAACTCGTGATTTTTTTGTCAATGCCACTCAATAAATTGCTAGGCAACCAGCTCTCGTAACAATCAGAAAAATTTACCGGCAAAAATTTACCACTTATGATGATAAAATACCGTTACCCCGATAAATTTTCGCTACCAAGTAAATAAACAGTTGCTATTGTTTATAACTGTCAGTGTGACAATTAATATTTCAAGTTTAAAAATAAAATAATAATTAAATTGTATCATTTTGCGTTATCTTTGGAATTTATCTTACCAAATACCACACGACCTCTCTGATTTTCTCAGATAAATTTTTATTTTTAAGCACTCATTCTTTTTGCTTTCAAGCAAAATCACTCAAGCAAACTGATATTAGAATAAACCCCTCCTCCTTCGGAGTAGGGATTTACCATACAGTTTGCTTTCATGTTTGTTGCTAAGGAAAAAAATTCGTGCAAAATAAAAATTTATCGATAAAATCAGGTCTTGTATATTACTTCTGAAAAAAAATACATAATATGAAAATAATTAAATAAAAAATACAGACTGATGGACCACGCTGTATAGGTACATATTTTATATGCTTTGCCCAATTTTTACATAATGATCATATAATATGAAACAATATTACTGAGTATATACATTTATGTACAGTATTAAAGTATTAACATTTGCAATACAGCGATGGCTGCAATAATTATGATTGTTATATTTTAAATTGATTCATAAAGATAATGACATTTATAGTATTATAATGATATTGTATATACATATAAACAAATTGTAATAAAGTTTATATACAAAACCGAATATGAAAATGTTACTTAAGCAAGGCACTTTTGGGAAAATATCAGTTTTGACATATCGCGAAAATGATAAAATTTACAAGTTTATTTTGAGTTTTGTGAATTGAAAAACCAGTCAAAATACCTGCCAAATGTATTAGCAAAAATAACAATTTCTACAATTGTGCGGTAAATAAGTTTTCAAACTCAAAATTAATGCGAGAAATAACATTAATGCCGGGTTTCACCATTGACGAATAAATATTTTATTCGTTGAATAAAATGGCATATATTTGTTTCACCAATGTCAACAATGCCATTGAAAATGAATAGCAATTAATTAATTAATATTTTCATTGAAATTACAAAAAAAGATTAATTGTATATTAAGATAAATTTATTTACAATCATTCTTGTGGTTTGTGACCTATTTAAAACTAGTTATTTAATTATTAAGTATGTTCAAAAATAGCTCTTCAATAAAAATACATTTAATTACCAAAGATTTAATTACATCTATGTCATATTAATTTGTAATCCCGTTGGCCATGAACAAGAGAATGTCATTTATTTAAAAAAAAATCTTGTTACAAGGTAGAAAAGAAATAAACCAGATACCACGAATACTGAGCTACACCTTTAAAATATTAAATCGCTGTAGAAATTCGACACAGATAAGTCGAGTTCTGTAATTTATTCCAAAATGTAGTCCATTCTGTCCACTTTCCGTAGGTGACTTGATTTGTGTGAAATGATAAAAATCGACGACAAAAGAAGGTGCGGCAGTGAAAACGATAATTAATTCCAATACTTGTACGAACAGGGAATGATGAAAAATAAGAGTTTCTACAACTACGAGTTGTACTTGTAGATGTTTAGTTTTCATTTCCCGTACTAAATAATTATACTGACACTATTTATTAGTGACTAGACAAGATTGTAGCACAATGAATAATATGATTGATTCATAAATAAAAACTTGTAGTCATTTCCTTAAAGAGAAGGTTAATTCCAACAAAATAAAATTGATTCACAAATTAATTTATGCACATTTAAGAACTTGAAACTTACTACGAGTATAAAGGACTTGTCTGGAAAGAAAAACTTTAAGGATTAATCAAATAAAATGTTATTTTTCAATATGGTCTAGATAATCAGCCTAATTCTCTAAGCAAAATTGTTAAAATTAACAACCAATGGGCACCATTCTGTAAGTCGGTGGTTAATTTTTAACCACTGGTTAAAATTTTTATCCAATAGTTGTTGACTTGACAACTAAAAATTCCTTTTTTTGTTATATGTCAACATACGTGATTGGTTAAAAAAATTAACCAGTGGTTAAATATTAACCACTGAGATACAGAATATGCCCCATTTTTTCAGTTATTAATATTAATGTCAGTTGCTAAGTTCAAAATCCCAATTCACTATTACAACAAGTTGCTAAATTAAATTGGAGAACTTCATCAGATTCTCCCAACACTTAATTTCTACGCCTAGCTATGGATCTTATAAAGAGATTACAGGGCAAAAATTTCAATTTTTCAATTCAATCAACCATTTGCAAAATTTCCTACTAGCAATTACCAGAACTGAAATGCAAAATTAGCTTTGTTATTTAATTATTCCAAAATTATTGTGAAATCTACCATTAGAGAATATTGTTCCGCGGAACAGCTTATATCCCAAATTTTCTTATCATTATTAAAAACTCAAACGTCAAACGAATCAAAATCTGTCACTTTATGCTGTGAATAGAGTAAAAATAAACTATTCACGAAAAATGACTATTCGAGGTCATTTGTGAGCCGTCTGATATAATATTACTTGCAGATAACTTCATTGCATTTCGTATGCATATGTAGGTGTACAGCATGAAATATTTATGGACACATTTTAACTGAAAAACTAAGAGTAATTTATTTTAAAATTATGTTTCTTCTAAATAATGCCTTTATGAAAGATTTATGTTCTTCTCTTGTTTTTGCAAAATAGGTACAAAAACAGACTTAACTTATAAACCAAGGAATAATAATTTGATTTTAACGCCAACGCCAATATTAGCACAGAGGGCAGTGTAGTAGATAATTAGGTATCTGCAATTCTACGACATATGTCATTAATATTTATAGTGTGTTAGAAAGTAATGCCACTATTTACGTATATCTGTCACACCACATAAATTAAATAGAAATAGGTTAAATAATCTTTATCTTTCTAATACAAAAATGTTGCTAAACTACTGCTATAAAGTGATGTGTATTATTTCTTTACACAAATGACCTTGAATAGTCATCTTTCGTGAATAGTATATGTACAAATATTGAGAATCGACATGCCTTTTAACTCACTTGTTAATAACTTCACTACTATATTTAACAACGATTGCTCAGAACGACCGTTTTTAACAATGTCGTTAATTATGTATTTACTGAATACCAATTGAATGACAGTTGTTATAAGAGTTGCTAAAAATCGTTGTTAACTCTCAGTGTTGTTACCTAACGACTATAACAACTATTTTAGTGAATTTGGCGGAATATCTATTTTCGTGTTTCGCCTTGTTATTCGCCGAAATTCGCAAGTGGTATTCGCACGTTCGCCCCCACAACACGAATGACCGTTTTCACCTTCGCCGAGTGTAAAGACAGATTTCGCCGCATCGCTAGGAGCTTTTGACGTGTCCCCAAAAACCGCTCCAGGAGCGAGCGCTACGAGCGACAAGGCGAGGGACGAGGCGAATGACAAATGAACAAACTACACATTTGCTCCGCCACTCGGTTTGCGATTCGACTCGCCATTCCTGCGAATGTGTAGATGCGTTACGCGAATCCATATTCAGCATAAAGAGAAATAGACCAGAAAAGTGTAACGGTCAAACTTAGGCGCGAAATTCAAACTCAGTTCATAACGCTGAGAACATAATTTCAATCCCCGTGTATTTCTTACCAAGGAAATTTTTGCTCAACTGTAAAGACCGAAAAATCTCATAAAAGTAAATTTCTTATGCAAAGCATTATATGTAGCATATAGACCGATCCTTTATCTCCAGATTCGTACAATAATATTCACATGAACTCTGCACAGTTTATAATTATTTAAATAATAATACAACACTACAAAATTCATTGAACGTATGTCTTAGTTTGCAGGTGCATGCTTCATCTTCTATTGTGCTGTCCTATTTACTGGTGGGTCAACGACATACGGTATCCTTGCTTGCATCAAGCATTTTAATTTCTAATAATTTTCTTACTTTACCTATTCTACAGGTTTAAACCGTTGCAATCTATTAATGAATAAACAAACTATCGAATTTTTTGCAAGAGCTGCTTAATTTCTTTTTCTAAAATATCTTTTTTTGTCTGTAAAATTAAACTCCTATTTGAAACCTATACTAGGGAATTCAAACTATGAACTCGCGCCAAAGGCAAATTCTAACCTAACTTTTCTGGTCTATTAGGATTGCCCAACCTATCAACCAAGCCAGAGGTCCTAACATAGCAATCTTAATCATTCTCTGAGAAAAGAGCTGTTAAGGCCTCTGGCTTAATTGACATATTGAGTAATCCCATTTTTTCTTTACCCTCTTTACTACTAAAAAGAAGAACATTGTTCTAGAAATATATTTTATATTTTCACTTACCTAATTTTATGTTTAGGAGTAATTATAAATTTTATTTTCAATTATATTAGCCTTAGGCCCGGTATTTTCATTCTTAGTTAAACTGTCTGTTAACTTAATTGTCAATTAAAACGAAAAATATAGCATAATTGTAAAAATTACCCATGTGTCAATTTTACGATTTAACAAACAATTAAGATAGAGATGAAAATACCCGGCCTTAGATTCCAAATATTCAATTATGTACAATGGGGTCCTGCACTCTGATTTTTTTATTATTTTAAATGAAAGTTCTTTTAATTTTTAAGCAATTCGTATTATTAAAAAGTTTTAATTGTTTTTAGTTTAACTGCATGTGATTTTTAATGTCAAAACGACGTCACGGCGACACCTACAGCTACTAGATAATACATAACTGACTCGTCCGCCATACTGAAGCCAAAATGAACGCAGTTTATGTAACTATTTTTCATAACTAAATATAACTTCCATATTTGCCATATTATATTTATTTGAAATAATAAAACAAGAAAAAATACGGTTTGTTAAGATTTTTGAGGTTAGAGAAAAATATATTTATTGCATAAGTACCTGTAAAAATTTTAACCATTTCTCAAATGATTTGCATAATTTGGAGCAGAACAACCCGTCATTGTAGATAATATCTATGATAATTAAGACTGTAACACTGATATTGAATAATTGAAGTGGCTCCATAATGGCGGACGAGTCAGCTGTAATTTATCTAGTAGCTATAGCGACACCTATTGCTATATCTTTCTCTCGCACAAACAAGCTTTATAGTAGGCAGCGAGAGAAAGGTATAGTACTAATGTGACGTCACAGTGACACTGACAAGAAATCTTAAATATCTCGCAAATTATAAAAAATTGTTTTTTTATCTTAATCGCTATTTATTGAGTAATACTTTAGGTATAAAGTGTACGTTTTATTATTTTTTGTTATGGTGCAGGACGCCATTAGAATCGATTTTAAAGTGCTCTCAGTGTGACAGTCAGTTAAGAGAAAAATACATAAAAATTACACCGTACTTCCATATTTTAATGCAGTATTTTTCTCATAATTAATAGTTAATTTAATCCACACTTTAACTAGAGAAGTTAAAACAAATTCTAAAAGCTAGTTATTACCAGTAGAATTTCTCCCTATGCTCGACACATGAGAAAAGGGAAATTGCATCTTATCTTCTAGGTGTTTGATTTTCATTTTATAATGATGTTAATTACAATAAATGATGCACTATTTGTTAGCTTCCTGTGTTGGAGTTTTTGCGTTATAATTTCACTATTTACAGCATAATGAGGCGATGAGTGAAACACCAAAATGAAAATAAAAGTTATAATAAGAAATGAACACAGCACAAAATGAAATCTGTACTCACACTAATATGGTCACAATTAACATAGTAGGAACTTTATACTTATATATTAGATACTAACTATTTTATGTATAAATTAATACCTAATTAACATTGTTGGGATTGTATAGATGTCGTAGCCCGATTGTAAAATCTGTCTTTTAATAAAACGCGGCTAGTTGTCAAACCTTCGTTGATTTAGCGATATTTTTAATCGTTTAGTCTAAACGTTTTAAAAAATGTTGAATAGCTTATTTAGCTTGTACATTTCTCAAAATATAACCTAACCTAATGCACAAATTTGGCCGAACTGCAAGCGAAAATGTTCAAATATATTCATATTACAATGTTGTTCGTTGTTTTATAAAACGTCTAAACAAATTATAAAACATCGCTACGTCAACGAACGTTTGACAATATGGCAATTTTATAAAACATCTAGACATGGTTGGCCTGATTTACATAATGATTTAAATCAATTGATTTTTAAATAAAAATCGTTGATTTTTATCAAAGATGAAAAAAGGATTCAAATTATAATAAAATGCATTTATTTGCTAGAAAATTATTTAAATAACTAAAATATTTTCTTTATATAATAATATCTAAAAAATAAATAATATTTTAGCATTTTCTCATATAACAGATGCACGCGTATGTGGATGCGTTATATACTGCGTTTAAGAAAAAATTCAAATGTATTCTTTGGGGTTTTATTGAAGATCTCGATTTTGTTTATAAAATAAAATATTTATATTGCTTTTAAAACAATTAAAAAAGAGCAATAACACCAACAGATCTTTATAAATAAAAAAATCTGGTGTGGCCAACACAATACCTCCCGCCATTTACAGCCCGAGTCACAAAAAAAAATTAAATTAATCCTTATTTTTGGATAAGCAAATTTTACTCTAATATTGATAGTTTATATCTTAAAATATAGTCTACTCTAATCCAAGTAACTACCTTTTTTGTAAACCCCTCAACAGGATTAAATCCCAATTACAGAGCGGGTTCACATTCACACATATCCATGCCTTAGTGGGATTCGAACCCAGAGCCCTGAGGGCATTCATGACATGAGGCGTTGCTCTAACTATTGAGCTACCGGAGCTATAATAAAATGCAGATTAAATTTTAAATACCGGGAGAGAATAGAATTCACTAAACGTTACTAATATTATTTTGATATGATTAGTTCTTTGATAGTGACATTTATCTGTCAGTTACATACATTTGAATAACTGCATTTTGTTTGTTTAAAGCGTAGTCTCTGGGATTTAAATTATAGATAGTTTTATAAATTTATCAGTAAAATATATAGAAAAAGTATTAATGCAAATAGAAAATTTAATAATCTTTAATTTTTATAATAACATTAATCTCGAAAAAATAAATAATAAGTAAAGGGCCATTTTCTGAATGATAGTATTTGAGTTAGAGTGGAGGATCCACACATACATACATACATCATCGTGAAAGTGTTAAAATTGGATTCTAGGGCCTTAAAACGTGGTCATTTATCAAAATCTTTTTAGCACGATCCCTATACCTCCCTTACGAAGGACAGCGGCAAGTAAAAAACAAAAAAATCTTGATTTATTTGATTAATTTTATAATCAATGATTTTAGATTTTTTTAAAATAAATCATGATTTTTGCCAATCCTACATCTAGACGTTTTATAAAATGGCGGATTTTACAAATTTGCTACGAAATAGATATACTTACTAATATGTACATATTTTAATTTTTATGGGTTTTCTTTCTATATACAGATGTTGCTAAATAGCTAAATAGTGGTTGTTGCCGTATTGTTTTACACGATCATAAGGTTGATAAGAAAAAGAAATTTCCTTATCGTTATCGTTTACATCTCTTGCAAAATGTAAGAAGCAAATAATAGTTTGAATTTGATTGCTGTTATTATACATAGGTAATTTATGAAAAAATTCTTAAACAAGGTTATATTTGTAAATAAATCAAATAAGATTATTTATGATCGTATAAAACTAGCGTAATAAATTTTATCAAGGTGGACCATGGAAAGTTTGACCTAGCCATTTGATAAATGAATTTTTTCTTAATTTTATGCAACACTTATTTTTTTATTAAAATAAAATGATTAAATTCAAATTTATCAAAGAAATATTTATTATACTTAGATCAAATTTCCGTGGTTCATACAGACTATTACATTGTTACAAATTAATGGTTTCATGGTTAGTTACACTTGCAAATTGGTCTATTTTAAATTAATTTATGTTTGTACTGATAACTGTTACTTTTTCACCATGCCATTTATTTTATAGGTAGATATCTAAATGATTGAAATAAATAATATAATTTTTATTTTTTTTTTCTTTCTTACATTGATACTATGTTCCGTAAGTCAACCAAAAAAAAACAGTATGTTGATTCCGGGTACACCATGGTTCCTGAATATTCTCATCTATTTCGGGACAGATTGATATTAAATTATATGACATCTAAAATTGACACAACCTAACAAAAATAAAAATGAACCAAATTAATGATAACTTTGAATATGACAACGAAATTGAACATTTTATTACATTTAATGCCAATAATAATAACACAACCGACAATATAACAAATATAAATAATGTTTTCATACTTATATCTATAATAATTATTAGTAATACCACTAATGCGGTTTACAAATTTGACATTGACGTATATCGTTTGATTTTGAGATGATGATGTTTGAAAGTAGCGGTAGTGGGGGTAAAAATACCACAGAAACCAGGATTATTTCGTGGTTGCCGTGGTCCGACTTTTTACCAACCTTTTTCAGGAACCGCGCTCCGAATAGAAACCGGTAAATAATTTCAGGACTTACGGAGTACTAAACCGTAAACTTAATCGAACCGGTTGCATTACGGAACATACTATGAGATGCGTTATTATCATATACAGAGTGTTCATTTTATTTTGTCCATTACTGCTATCTCGAGAACTATAAGAGCTACGAGGTCGGTTAAATTAGCAAACAATTTCTATTTTATAAGACTATTAAAATGAGCAAAACATTTATTTTAAACCAGTGGTTCTCAAAATACTGGTTGCAACTTTCTTATTTTAAATGGGACACCCTATATATTTTTATATATTTGGAATCTTCGTAAAATTATGAATTTAACGATGTTTAAAGTGAATTTTTATTGAAGAAATTAATTACAAAAACGTTAGAGAAAATTATGAATAATTCACATCAGGTAGGCTGTGATAACAAATTGATTATTTTATTGTAACAAAATACATAATTTTACAAAAATAACTATTTAAACAACTGACTTCAATACTACTTAATATTATCTCAAATGTTTTCATTCCCTGCCTGATATCATGGCTTAGCAGGTTAATTATTCATAATTTTCTATTAGGTTTTTGTAATTTATTTCTTCAATAAAAATTCAATTCAAGCATATCGTTGAATTCGTAATTTTACGTACATTCCAAATATATAAAAATATATAGCGTGTCCCATTTAAAGTAAGAAAGTTGTATACTGTATTTTGAGAACCACTGGTTTTAAAAATAATTTGTTTCACTCATTTTAATAATCGTGTAAAATAGGAATTGTTTGCTAATTTAACCGACCTCGTAGCTCTTATAGTTCTCGAGATAGCAATAGTGGACAAAAAAAATGAACACCTTGTATAATACCACACGTGTGTTCAGGTATTATCGAATATATTGGCCCGTATTCCGAGCGCACTTTTATAATAAAAGCGCTTTTATGGAGCGCGCTTTTACATTATATTCTTATGAGGACTGTACTCCATAAAAGCGCTTCTATTATAAAATTGCGCTCGGAATACGGGCCATTGTGTTGCCACGAAACGTATTATTTTGGAATAACACGACTCCGAAGGAGGAGTGGTATTCTAAAATAGTACGTTGAGTGTGTCAACACAATATATTCTTATAATATTTAATACACAAATGTATTCGTTGGATTATTTTTCATCTCTTAACTGTCAATTAATACAAAAAAATATATCAACGATATTATGGCATAAGTTGTAAAAATTTCACATGTGTTAATTTTTCTATGTGACATTTTTCGTTTTAACTGTCTGTTAAATCCAGAAATATCACATTGAAACAGTTTAATCACAGTTTATCAAATATGTAATAAACTTCAATAAATTTAAAATACTGCATAGAAGGTCACGCTAGAATTATTGAAAATAAGACACATCATGATACATATTTTATAGAATTGTATTGTAGTTTCCTTCCACAATAATGTAGTTCATCATTCTTTTTTCCACTTTTAAAAAGCTCCCAATCAATCTTCTTTTGGAATATCTTCAAAATAATTGCTAGGAAAATTAAAAACTGTCAAAGCTGCCAAATTAATTTATGGTGACTTAAAAACATCTAATGATATCTAACTAATTATTGGGGTACTTAAAAACTGTCTAATTATTTTCATTGTTGTCAAATGAGGTGTTGCAAAAAAATTAACATATCTTTTTTCTTCTGACATTCGAATAAGTACGTTCTACACTATTATAAAATATGATTTTCTGTACAAATTTCTGTATAAGCACAGTAGCAGTTTAAAAATATGCTTTTTGAATTGGCGCCAAATTACATTGCCTGTGACGTCAGAAAGACATTAGCCAATGACAAAACTGGAAAGATGATGGAAAAAAACAAATGTATCGTACATTAACGTCAATGATTGCTTTAATGACAACTGTGTGACATAAGGTATGACTGATAGCAGCGTGATTTTTGGTTCTTTAGCGTAGTCCTTACTTATTTATTATTATATTATAGCGTTATACTTCATAGTTTAATGCCCAGTATTATAAAAGATGGATAAGTAAAGCACTAGCAAAGTAAAATTTACTCTTCAAGTAACATACACATACACACACTTTGTTTTCTGTTTTGACTTTATTTCGTGTGAGGAACATACAGAATACAATATTATTAAAACATATATAAAACACATTCCAGCGACACATTGTTTGGAATAGATCCTCTACAGTTGGAGATTGACATTATCGTCAGTAGTGGTCTTAAGAAATACTGTCTAGTAATGTTTTATCCTGGATCCTGGATTTATCAATCTCTCTTATGCTCCAGTAGTGCAAAGATTAGCCTGTATAAGAAACTGTAGCCTGAGTGCATCATTTCCATTTCCATTTTATGTTTTTATCTTTACTTGCAACAACCATTTCATTCTTCTTTTTTCGTTTTCAGGCACTACTAGAAATATTTTCCCTATTATAAGTTCTATTTGGGTACACTGCACAAAACACTTTTTTACAACCAGGTTTGATTATTTCCAAATACAAAAATCAGTAGTAGTTGACAGATGTCATGACTGTCACTCGTTTAAATTCCGTCGGTGCAAATGTAAGTCACACCCTCATTGGTTAAGTCCTTTCGAACGTCATCAGGCAAAAGGGGAAGCGGAAATTCAAACATTATAATTTCAAAAACAATTTTCTCATGAATAAAGAATACGACAAAAATAAAAAATAGGGGTAAAATATTATTTCTCATTCTTTCGATTAAAGCAAAGAAAAAAAATCGTGCATCACCTCATTACAAAATGTATTAACTGAGTTTTAACTAACTTCGCAACTTAATTTCAAATGCCAGATAAACACGTGTTTAAAATGATGGTGCAAATTTTGTTTTTTTTACCTGTTTTTTTATTTTCAATAATTCTAGTGTGACACTCGTATTAAGTAGATTATCAAATTATGAATGAATGACCAACTAACCATAAAACCACAAACACTTATGTATTTTTAAAATATTACACCTTAATCCCCAGTTTTATAAAGGACAGAATAAATTTATTTCCATAGTAAGTTAACAAATTCGAATCAATTTTATCCATTTTACAAGTATAACATTATTGCCAGAAATTCGACTGTCAATTGATGAAGTAAATTTATCTATCATTTATAAAACCGACTATAACTAAAAAATATACCACCACATTAACTTCTTTTCTTCTGTTGCAGCCCACCCGCCCTTACTTCTTCCGCCGCCCCTCCCTCCGCCTCACCCCTCGCACAACCCCCACCCCATCCACCACTACCCCTTCACCATCTTCCAACCCCAGCAGCACCACAACACAGCGGTCGGTGCGATCTCCACCACGGAGAAGGTTCACCACGCGAGGCGATGCACTGAACGCGACTAGCACCACGAGTAGTGCCAGCGGTAATGGAGTGAACACTACGACGAGCAGTAAGAGTGGAAGTAAGAGCCCGCTGAGTTCGTTGAGTGCAGGAGTGGCAGGGAATAGTGTGCAGAGCAGCGCGAGTCAGAAAGGTAGGGAGAGTGTTATAAGAGTGAGAGTGGGATGGTGTTTGGGATGTGATGTGTGTAAAAGGAATTGTTTTTAATTGTTTCTTGTTTTGGTAATTGTTGTTATTGTTTTACTAGTCGTATTTCAATCTAGGTGGGACTGACAATGAGGCGTGGTAATCAATTTTCTGCTTTGCAACTGATATTTAAAATTATTTCTGAAACAAAAGTATATTATGGTAATATGCCATGATGATATATTTATTTATTTATTTATTTATTTTACCGGTTTAAGGATATTATTCCATTGTTTACATGTGCAAAAGTAGGCTGGTAATAACTGTATCTGTATGGTAATATTAGCCGTGTTCCTTCGGGCTGTGATTCGTAATCTAAATGATAAAAGTGATCATGATTAAGAAGAATAATGTTTTTCCTATTCGTTATCCCCACTTTCTCATTTTGTGATCACTAGACAACCTTCCCCCTTCCCTTCAGAAACAGACTTTTGTGAGTGATTCACATGGATTCAGTTCAGAACAAATTGAAAATATACTATTTCGAGCGTAGAAATTTACGAATGTGGGGTTTGTGGCATCAAGAAAAATAAGATTTTTCTACAAAAGCATGTAATGAACCACATAAAAATTTGTTTGAAATAAACATACTTCATATTCCTTACCAAGAACATTATTTTTTACTTCAATAAAATCTATTTTTAATTCTGACTATAATACTTGACAGTTGATTATTTATAAAATAAAATAGGATAGTTTGCATTAGTTTGCATATGACATTGACATTTGACAGATTGTGTTGTTTTCTTGATATAATTTTTAAATCCTGTTTCAAAAGGATCACGATTAAATTAATCAGGATCCTCCAAATCACAATCAAAGCCCAAAGGAACACGGCTATTATTACCATACTGACTTGTCAACAACGGTCTACAAAATGAAAATAAAATATAATGCTCTTCATTAATACATACAGATAGCGTTATCCTATCGTTCTAAATACGGTCTACTTTATTCTAAAGTAATACACATGTGGAACAAAGCACATAATTTGAATATTTGTCTTATTGACATATATCAAAATAATTGTTCGGTTAACCATAGCACTCTGAAAGTAGCATTAATTAGAGAATTTCAAAAAATGGTATTTATCAATATGTCCTAATTTTCTGAAACCGATAAACTATTGAACAAACCAAGGATGTTATTAATCATAACAAGCCTTAGATGTCTTAAAATCCTCGCTCTACGAGCTCGGATTTCAAACCGACATCTTCGGCAGTTATGATATACATAACATTCCTAGGTATGTTAATAGCTATTATTTTCAAAAGTATAATGCTATTGTAACGTTTTACCTTCCGTCACCTTTAGGTAAGGAAGGTATTGTCTTTGGTCAAAAATTTCAGTGATCAGTTTTTAATCAATAAGCACGTTTTAGGGTCCGTAGAATACGATTTTACTGTTTTTACGATGATATCTGTATGTATGTGTGTGTGTGTGTGTGTGTGTGTGTGTGTGTGTGTGTGTGTGCGTGTGTGCGTGTGTGTGTGTGTGTGTGTATGTGTGGATTCTCCACTCTAACTACTCAAATACTATCATTCAGAAAATTTTGAAACCTTGTATTTCGAACTTTTTCTGTAATGTAACCGGAAATGGCACTTTACTAGAAGCTCAAAATAGTTTTTCTTCGAAAAATACCTCTAAATGTTATATTTTCGAGATTAATGTTATAAAAATTAGATTATTAAATTTTCTACAGATTTGCATTAATCCTTTTTCTATATATTTTATGGATAAATTTATAAAATTATCTATAATTTAAATCCCGGATCCTACGCTTTAAACAAACAAAACTTCTTGGTTTCGCATTTATTTAAATCTATGTAACTGAAAGATAAATGTCACTGTCAAAGAACTAATCACTTCAAATTGATAATAGTAACGTTTTAAAAACAAAAGAGTAAATAGTACAATAGAAAACGAAAACAATACAGTTTCCAGCATATGTAAATATGTACGTATGTATTTAGATTAATAAAAATTAACGATTCGCAAATAGTATATTAAAGAACGTGTTTTATAAGACGTTTTTTTCGTACGCGTCAAAATTTAGAAAACCAGCGTTAGCGAGTTTTCTAATTGACAAGTGCGAAAGAAAGTCTTATAAAATGAGTTCTTTATACTATTTTTTATATTTTGCGCCTTCTACAATAACATTTACTTACTCAATATGTGATTATATTTGCAACCATTTGTACATTTTCATGTAAATTATCTTCTCTAAATAAAAAAAATAATAATAATAATTTCGACATTATATTATTAAAATGAATTGTCTATTAACTAAAAATAAATTAGGTAAAAATAGGTTAAAGAAATGTCATCTAGTACCAACCGTCTAAAACAAAAAATTGCGTATCGAAATGAAGGTCATTACGATACGCAATTGCATTATGAACGCAAAATATAAAAAAAAGTTTAAGCTAATTCTCATTTTTGGATTAGGGAATTCTATTTTATCCCGGTATTTAAAATTTAATCATCATTTTATTATCAAAAAAGGTATTTACTTGGATTAGATTAGACTATATTTTAAGAAATAAACTGCCAAAATTAGAGTAAAATTCTCTAATCCAAAAATAAGGATTAGTTTGATCTTTTTTGTGTTTCGGGCGTTAAATGGCGGGAGGTATTGTATTGGCCACACCATTTTTTTATTGGGTACTCTGTACTTTTAAGTAAAGTTTATTTATTAAGTTTTTCTACATTTCACGCCTTTTGCCTCGTGTTCTATTACGTGTCTACAATTATTTCATCAACCTTAAACGCCCAAATCCATTCGTCATTGTTTATTATTATCCCCTTTTCTCGTGAAACCAAAGGTCACATTCCGAGATTTGCACAAGTGTTTATCTAAAGTGTCGCAACGTTTATCGAGATCAGCAGAAGCAGACAGTCGGCAACTGCCTGCAGTAGGCCAGTGTGAAATGTAGGGCAACTTGATTTCGCGGACTTACCACTGGCCATTACGAACTGGAAATTGGGCACGTCAGGTGGACCAACGCATGCCAACTGACTATAGTAATGCGGAGAAAATGGGAAATTGTTATGTCAGCTAAGATTTAACAAATTGTCGAACAAATCTTAAATGTGTGTTTATTGTTAGTTTCCCTTTTAGTGATGTTTTTAGTATGTAAGCATGCGACAGGAATATAATGTCTCAGCAATAAATTTTATCTGCAACGCATTGAAAATTACCTGACAATGGGCCCGTCCAAGCAGTCTCGGACTGGGACATATTTCTGAGTGTGGCGATTTGGATTACCGGGCCCCCTATTCTGGGCCACTCAAAATATTAATAATGAAACAAAGATAGTTACGAATGAAGGTTTGTTTTTTAAATACATTAATGAATGTAAACATTAAGTAAGTACACAGGCTGAACCCAAGGATCCTTGACATTGACGATTAACATGGGAAGCAGATTTATTGAAATACTCGCATGGGGATTCCAAGCAATATAAGTTATGATGTCGGTAAATTAAACAAAAGTTACCACAGCAGAAGACCGTTTGAATAGTGTATCGTTATTTAAAAAAAAAAATACATAGATATAGAAGAAAACGGTAAAATGGATTATTTTTGAAAATAACTACAATTTTTTTTTTATGTATTACCAAAGATAACTGTACTAGTTGTATAGAGTTAGCAGTAATCTAATATAAAAATCGCGTCTGAAACACGTATATTTTGGCCGAGATTTGGCACATAGATTAAATAACGCATATGCGAAGTATGGATTACGAAGTTAATGAATTTAAATATTTAAATTGTAAATATATTGTTAGAATAATTTTTGGATCATTTTCTTTGTTGTAATCAAATCATATTAATAGTGAATGGTGAATACTATTAAAGATAACCTTTAAGTAAGCAGTAACCTGTAAGTGCAATGTTTATAATTAATTTTCATTTTAATGCTATCTTTCAACCAGCAAAATATAAAACGTTAAAATCATTAGAGTACACAAAAATTATGGCTCTAATGGCCGTTTGCACCAACATAACTTAATTTTTAAGCGTTTCTTAAATTGATAATAGGTATAACGTTTACATAAAATGTCAAATGAATTACTATACATTGTTGTTTCGAATTGAATTTTTACAGAATTTAACTCCTACCTTAGGTATTCTGTTTCGTGAATAGATCTCATACTAAAAATTTTAATCCGGAATTAAAATGGACTTAACTCTCAATTTAATCATTTTTATGAATCTGGTAATGAAAGTCTACTATCTGAAAAGTGAAACGTCACATCAAACCACATAGAACTTAAAAACTAAATTTTATATCTACTACATAATAGATTTTGCACATGCCCGTTGAGCACGTATTTCTAGAATACATTGGCTAACGGCCGGGATGAAGATGGGGTCTGGGGTGAAGAGTGTGAAGACAGGGATAGAAGTAAACCTATATTAGCGTGTAGTTTTCTTTGAATTACGCTACGCTTGTTTTCTGATTAAAATCAGGCTCTTGAATTATATTATATACTTGATCTACAATCAGTTCTTTAAGATTTTTCTCTTTATCATATTAAAAACTATTAACTAACTAATAGATATGATAGTTACAAGTTTAGACCGGGCCCTTTCGCTCGCCGGGCCTGTGGCGATCGCCACATCGCCACAATGGCCAGTCCGACGCTGCGTCCAAGTCTTCGACTTTTTAGAAATTACATGTCGCATATGAATTTTGATTAAAAATAATTGAAAACGAAATAAAAATTGCTATATATTTTGTATTTTTATACGCTTGTACCGTTCCTTTTTGAGCGACTGCAGCGCCGACTACTGGAAGCGATAAGCATCTTCGAGCTGATCATTGTCAAAATCCGGAAAATGCCAGTTACAATTACTTGTGGTTTTCAAGCTGTAAACTTGAATGTTTTTCGAAATAAAAGTAAAAGTAAAGGTAAAAAATTAGTGGAAAACTATGAAGTTTCTAGAGTCAAGCCAATTATTGAAAATAATTCGCAAAAATTAAGGTGCTGTTTTAAGAGAAACTTTAGGAGCTCTTGGCAATAGAGCACATTAAAATATTTTTATAATGTCGAAATTAAGGTAAAATTATGTAGATATTACTAGTTTAAATAATAATTAATTTTAAAATATGTTAGGCGAAAAAAAATGCAAGAATCATGTATGGCTGATAAGAAGGAAACTTCAGTGCAATTTTGTCAAATTTGAGATAAGATCAGGACCTAATTTAGGTCAAGGACACTATATTGGATTTGCCTAGGGCCTGTAATTCCCAAAAGACAAACTTTTTAATTTTAAATCGACGAAATAACTTACAAAATATATATTTCCCAATAAAGAAAATTTGATTTCAATAATGAACATGACTACCTAATAATACAAAAAATTGATTATAACAGTTTTATGTTTTATAAAACTATAGTTTAATCGGGGCAAATGCACATATCTAATGTGTATCATATGGCTGGAGATAATAGTGAATATGTGTCTCTTTGATTCAGAAAACGACTAATCACACAGAAAAATTATTAAAATAATTGTACCATTACTGTATGTTTTTTTGGCATATGAACCTATATGTAAATCAAGGATCTATACCTATGTAGATAATTTACTGAATATATGTACTTACGTTTGATTAGAGCCCCTTTATGAATTTTGATTTGATTACAATAAAGGAATACTTATATAATTACAACAAAGGAACTTTGATTACAATAATGAAAATGGTTAATCACGAATGTTTCATTAATTCTAATGCAATTAAATTTATGATATATTTACAGCTACATTGTCTTGTAAAATTATAGGTCCTAGTTTTTTGATGATGGCCTGAAAAATATTTTTTGCCTAGGGCCCATAAAAGTCTAAATTAAACTCTGGATAAGACTAAATTATTATAATTTCAAGTTTATTTACAAAATATTTCTTTATTTATTAAAATATTTAAGTGATAGAAGTAATGTTTCTTGTATTAGAATTACTTATTAATATATTATTCAACTAATCAAAGTTCAGAATTCTGGGTTTTTACTTTCAAATTTGAGAAATTTTGAGTGTAGCATACTCACCTTCCTTTTATTTTAATTATTTCTACTGAACCAAGTAATCATTATCGATGATAAAATAAAAAAGTTAAAATAACACGTAAATCCTATTGAATACACACATTTCTGTCAGCTCAAATATTGCATTTTCGGCCGATTGGCGTCGCCTCGAGCGTTACGGTACTAGGGTACCTTTATAACCAGGGTATGGCCATGGCGTGGCTCACGTTTCGTCCGCCATTACCGGGACATCTGTTACATGTGTTGTTCTTGCGCAAATTATTATGTATTTTCGTGGATATTTGTTGTATTTTAATGAAAAACACATTTAATTATCATTTTAATATGTATTTAAAGTGTAAGTAATATATTTTATTTTATTTACTTGTGTTGTTTGTTAAGATACCCACCACGATTACTGACATATTGAAAACAACTATAAATTGCCAATATTAAGCACAATCATTTAAATTTTAAAAGGTAAGTTTAGAATATACAATTATTATGTAAATAAGAACTACAGGTATTAAATTAGCTGTGATAATAACAACCCATGTCATATATTCTACATAACCTCTAAATGTATGTCTTAATAATAATTGTGTATCTGTTAAATTAATTAATTTTTATTACCTTTCTAAATTCACAGTGTGATAATTTAATATTATTTTATAATATAATATCACATTTATTACAAATAAATAGGAAAATCAATTACCGACAATGGCGGCGATCTTGGCCCATGGCCATACCCTGGTTATAAAGGTACCCTATACGGTACAAGCGTATACCTATAATAATGTAATTACATTTTTTAGCGTAAAATGATCGCCATGTTGTGACGTCAGCGTCATTACAGTCGTCCAGTTAATCTGTGAAAATGTCACTATACAGTGGACCATGCATATTTTGCTCATAAATTCGCGATTGGCTTTACACATACTCTAACATACATATATTTAATACATCCGAGTAAGTTTTTATTAAGATCAAAAGAAAATTTACTTATTAATAAATTTATATTATAATTTATGTTTTAATTATTGTAATCTCAATACTTGTCATTGTTGTAATCATTTAGTAAATACGAAAGTAAATGTTGGATAAATTTTTATTATGAACTATGCTTTGATTATTGTAATCAATACTGTCATTGAGGTATTTAATTATAAATAGATAATAGTTTAAATAATATATTAATTATAATAATGGCACTTGGTGAGTATAATAACCTTCAATATTATATTAAAGTAAGTCTTAAAGTCACATTAATTAAAGCGAATGATTAACCTGATTATGAAAACGAGCACAAATTATTAATTTTACTTACCTAATTTTTATTTATGTATAATATGTACTATGGAAGTTTTTCATAAATTATCATTTAACACTACTATACTTATTCATGTAAGTAAATCAAACAAATATATATTTTGAAATGATATAGTAACTATATCTCGTTTATTTATTACCATTAGCTCTAAAGATTTTTGATCACAGTTTGTAATGGATATGTACTTTTATTCTTGCAACATTTATTGTATATTACCATTATTAATGGTAACGTATGTTGGTTCTCTCTACTTATGACAGAGTGACGCTAACGTCATAATTTTCGCGCCAAAACTTTAATAGTTATTTTAGGCGTTATTAAGCATAATTTCAATAAAACAAAAAGTACGGAATTTCTATTTTTAAATTCTTCGTAACATATAAAAAATTCAAAAAAAGTTGGACGGGCCCATTTCTTTCTAGAATAAAATTACAATGTACTACCGGTGTCCAGAATAACGAGTCCAATATGGGCATCTTTAAAACTACAGTGTATTAAAAATCTAGTGTGGCCAACACAATACTTCCCGCCATTTACACCCCGAGTCACAAAAAAATTTAAGTTAATCCTTATTTTTAAATTAGCAAATTTTACTCTAATTTTGACAGTTTATTTCTTAAAATATAGTCTAATCTAATCCAAGTAACAGCCTTTTTTTAAACCCCTCAACAGGATTAAATCCTAATTACAGAGTAGGTTCACATTCACACACATCCATGCCTTAGTGGAATTCGAACCCAGAGCCCCGAGGGCACTCATGACATGCGTTGCTCTTACCATTGAGCCACCGGAGCTATAATAAAATGAAGATTAAATTTTAAATACCGGGATAGAATAAAATTCACTAATCTAAAAATGAGGATAAGCTTAAATATTTTTGTGTATCGTTAATTTTTATTAAACTAAATACATACCTACATATTTACTTATGCTGGAAACTGTATTGAATTCCTTTTCTATTGATGTATTTACTTTTTTCTTTTTAAAACGTTACTAATATTATTTTGAAATGATTAGTACTTTGATAGTGACATTTATCTGTCAGTTACATACATTTGAATAACTACGTTTTGTTTGTTTAAAGCGTAGGCTCTGGGATTTAAATTATAGATAATTTTATAAATTTATCCCTAAAATATATAGAAAAAGTAGGTACGTTCTATCGGTGTCAGAAATATTCCTACTAGAATAAGAATATTCTTACAGCACGCTCAGTAGTAAATATCTGTCAAGTAATAAATAAATAGAACAGAGGTTAGTTAACAACTAAAGATAACTTTGGATGTTTATTTTGGATCTTCAAAATATTGTTATGCAAATATTACACATTGAAATGAAGGAAAAAATTATAGATTAGATTTAATTAATTTTTTTATTGTCTTCCATTTTAAATGATCCATTTTGAGCACAGCCTAATCAAAACATTCACAAATATGTCAAAAAGGCGCGCGCGACAATCAGGTAGTAAAATTTTGAATTTATCCCCACACCATAGATCTTCCTACCAACGCTTCCAGCTCTGAAGTTGGAATGATTCGCAGGGATATTCAGATTATTTTGACGCAAAAGAACGACCATTGAGCTACTACTAGATGAAGTAGGAAGATTTCTAACACCGATAGAACGTACCTAATATTAATGCAACTCTATAGAAAATTGAATAATCTTTAATTTTAATTATTCTCGAAAAAATAACATTTAAAGGTATTTTTCGAAGAAAAACTATTTTGAGCTTCTAGTAAAGTGCCATTTCCGGTTATCCGATTTTCACCAAAATATAATGGGCTCTTTCCATTACAGAAAAAGTTCGCAATACGAGGTTTCAAAATTTTCTGAATAATAGTATTTGAGTTAGAGTGGAGGATCCACACACACATACACAGACATCATCGTGAAAATGTCAAAATTGGATTCTAGGGACCTTAAAACGTGGTCATTTACCAAAATCTCGATATGCGTTTTTTAGCACGATCCCTATACCTCCCTTACCAAGGGTAGCGGGAGGTAAAATTGATAATGCCTGACTTATGATTTCATTGTTTCATTGTCACAGCAACAATTGTTTTTATCTATAAATATAATAATTGTTGCATTTTTGCCAGTTGTCTTCATTATTGTTTATTTTTAACGTAGGTAGTTAATCACAAAATATCAGTAAAGAAATATTGATATATTTTATAAGTTTTATAAAGAGACATTAATGAACAGCTAAATAAAATTAATGATATATTAAACGCCATTTTAATATTAATAATAATCTGTCAAGACTGATCAATATCAATATTCATCTAATTTAAACGTTTATAGTAACATAATCTTATATAAAATCTCCTTGTCTGGACTAATCTGTGTCACAAATTTTTATATAACCATAGAGAACAACCGCAGTTACTACTTAAACAAAATAATAGTTTCCTGACTAAAACCTATTTAAAATAATTATATACATTTGACACACAACATATAATCATTAAATCATTTAATTAATCTTTTTCTGTTCAGTCAAACGTGTAAGGTGTAAGATTTGACGAGTAAAAGTAATCAACACTTTGACATGGAAAAGTAGATACATAAGTGAGAGTTACTAAAACTTCAGAAATGGTAGTAAAACAACACACATGTAGTTTTAGTTTTAACAAGATTGGATAATTACTTAAATTATAAATGCGGGAATAATGGAGCAGATGAAGGACAAAAATGGATTGGACCTTTCAAATGAAGATGTAATCTGCTCCCTTTTACTATAAATACTAAATACTCTTGATATCCTTGACATATTCATTAGTATGCATTCCAACATTAACATATCATCTATTATTATGCCCAATCTTGCTTGAGTACCTACTATAACAAAATTGCCAAATTATATTAAAAGTTTGATGATAAATATAGATTTAAAACATCAATATATTTTTTTAGAATATACCTAATTATTTAATACAGTGTGTTCAAAAAAATCCTAACTAGGAGTTGGCTATGAACAAAGAAACGTATGTCAATTTAAAAATATTTAATTAAATGTCAATATGACATGAAATATTGTCAAACATGTTATCTAAAGAAATTAAAGCTTTTCTTCTTGAATCTTATTTTATAAATGGAAACAAATTAGAAAACGGCGAATGTTAATATACTGTATTCTTCTTTATTGTTTTTTCTCCTTAAAATTACATTTCAAAATCAATTTTAATATCTTGATTTTTGAATTGAATAATGATCAGACATACGTTTCTCTGTTCATAGCCTACTCCGAGTTAGGAAGTTTATTGAACACACTGTATGAAGGTTATTCATTATCTTAAGATAAAAAATCTGACGTGGACACCACACGACTTGTACACAAGACCAACATGAAGTATAGACCCAATTATAAAATTGTACAATTTGACGTAATTTGACATTAACATTAATTTTTTATTTTGTTATTTTTTGACGTAATCCATAGCAAGCTTTATTACAAAAACCAAAAAGTATATAATTTTAAAATTTGCATATCTCGCTTATACAAAGGGCTAATTTAATATTACTTGATGTGCTAGACGCAGAATTTAATTTTCCAAAACTCTTATTTGAAGCATTTATTTCTAAAATCAAAATAAAACCATTTTATTCAAGAAATACTGTTAACAACTTCAGGTAATATATCACTTCTGGTTAGCCTATTTTAATCAAAATCTACTATGTTATTCTCATTGACATAAAAGTCTTATATACCAAATTTGAAAAGTTTTGGATTATATTTTAAAATAGTTCTTCATTAAAATCTATTATAGGCTTCAAGTAAAGTATCACTTCTGGAAATTATGTAAAGACCAAAAAGGGAGGTGCACAACTAGATGTTATGGCAGTCCTAAATACAAAATTTTAATTTCTACGGCTTACCGTTTTTGAGTTATGCGAGATACGTACGTAAAGACGTCACGACGTAATTAGTCAAAATGGATTCACGGATGGTCAAAATGGAGATTTCCGTTGAAATCTGAAAACTCAAATTTTTCGCGATTACACTACTTCTTTTACTATGTACAAGGAAATAATAAGCATTACCAAACCGTACACCAATTAAAACCTACAATGGGGTCCTCTACCTTAGCGACAAATAAAATTGATCATTTATATTAAAATTGCATGAAAGGAATTATCAACGTTTAAAAAACTGATTAGTTTTTAAAATATTCAAGTGTTTAATGTCCTTAATGTCGAACATTTATTCCATTCCAAATTCTTACTACCTACTTTCAATCCTTCTGCTATCGCCTGTTTGAAACAATGAAAGCAAACCAAATAACACTTGTTTAAATTTTTTGATGCCACGCCAGGGATGGAAACCAAGTGCGTTTGTATAAAAGTCCATGCATACTTCCTGTTATTGATCACAAACCACAAATGTTATTTGAAACAGATTTATATAGGCATTTTTATAAGTGTGGAATAGATCAATTTATTGTGACTCCAATTATTAGCGAACTGCACTTTTTGAGAACAAAATGAACTTAACGTCTACGCCATAGAATACTAAAAACTTGTCACGACTTAACGTAAAATAATTAACCTTAGGTCACACAGTTGTCATTAAAGCAACCATTGACGTTGATATATGATACATTTGTTTTTTTTTTTCATTATCTTTCTAGTTTTGTCATTGGCTAATGTCTTTCTGACGTCACAGGCAGTGTAACTTAGCGCCTATTCAAAAAGCATATTTTTAAACTGCTACTGTGCTTAATATATACAGAAATTTGAACAGAAAATCATATTTAATAATACTTATAGAACGTACTTATTCGAATTTCAGAAGAAAAAGGAGATGTTAATTTTTTTGCAACACCTCATTGTTGCTGTATCTTCCTTTTAACTAAGAGGTAGTTAACTAAAAGTTTATGCAAAGATGATAAAACCGACCCTAAAAGAAATAACGTATACATCACAGAACAAAAATCTAGAAAAAGTGTTCTCTATTCTATTGAAACTAAAAGTATTATAAAAATCTACAATCTCTTTCTTTCTGTAAAAATCTCCATATACAGTAAAGGCCACTTAGTGACTCATATGACATGTTTTCTGAAACAGTTATGCGAAGGAGTATAACATGACGTAAATGTATATCTGCACCTACACTTAGCTGTGGTCGTTTAAAGTTACAGCTTTTTTATATATAACTACAATGTGTTGAAGAGAAAGAGAAAGGATCTAAAGAATTAACACCGCAAGTAACACGTACCATAAAGAATGACAACAGTCACTCCAGTACTGCGTAGTCGTAGTCGGAGGGTAAAGGTCAACATTGCAAAAGAATGAAATTTTTGATTGTGTTGATGTTGATTTGTATATCCGTGTTGCACAATGATTCAGAGATTAATCATACTTTGTTATCTGAATAACAATAAGTCAGTATTCAAATGAAAGTAAATATTATGCTTATAAATTCTTTTGGGCATGGTATTTATTAATATTTTAGTTCAAATGGTTGCTCAAATTACATTTGGTGTAATGTATGAGGTTGGATAAAAAAAGATAACGTAGAATAATTATTTGAGATTCAACCTAAATGTTTAAATCATAGAAATGGACTATAGGATCCAGGAGAATTTTATTTTAAAACGAAGAATTTCACAATTCAATAATTTGCGTACCACAGTGATCAGGGCCGTTCCTAGCTGACGTGTAATACGTGCCCCACACGCAGACGGCCAAAAGGTGGGGCGGCCGTCGTTACATTTAACGTATAGATATCACAACAAAATATTTATAATAAATAACATAAATATTTTATTAGATTAACATATGTGCGAGAATGTCGCAATATTTTAAAAAATAAATAAATATATCATCACGGCTTATTACCCATTGCTGGGTGTGCCAATCTGCATTGTTCGCAGATATCGGTAATGATGAAATATTTGCACCGTGCGGGCGCTTACCAGGCGTCACCTGACGGGCACTCATAGCTGGCGTGGAGAGTGCACCACAGGGGTCAATTTTGTGCCATTTATACCTATTAACATACCTAGGAATGTTATACACATCATAACTGCCGCAGATGTAAGTTTGATTTTAAGACATCTAAGGCTTGTTATGATTAATAACATCCGTGGTATGTTCAATAGTTTATCGGTTTCAGAAAATTAAGACATTTACTAGATTTACATGTAGTTTTGTAAATGGTTTCAGTTTTCAGTCAAGATTTCGCGAAACTGTTTATATGCAATTTTCAAAACAGGTTCACAGATTGATTTGAAAACAGATTCGGCGCATGCGCATTTGGCTGATGTAAGTAACAAATCCTCTTCACTCCAAATTCTTCATTTTGCCATTATTCCAATTATTTTTTGTACCACTATGCATTAAAATTACACAAATGTCAGTTTATTTGTGAGTTAGTAACACTAAATTACACAGAGCAACAGACACGTTATGCTCTGTACGCATGCGCAATATCGAAACTGAATTTTAAGTGTTTACATGAGTAGTTTTGAAACTAGTTTCCAAGTAAAACCCATGTATTTTAGTTTTGGTTTGAGATAACTCAAAACCGTTTTGACATTGTATACATGGCGTTTCCAAAATTAAAAATGGTTTGAAAACTGCATGTAAACTCGGTAATATCATTTTTTGAAATTTTCTCATTAATACTACTTTCAGATTGCTATGGTTAACAGAACAATTATTTTGACATGTGTTAATATGACAAATATTCAAATTATGTGCTTTACTCCTCATGTTTATTATTACTTTAGAATAAAGTAGACCGTATTTAGAACGATAGGCTAACGTTATCTGTATGTATTAATGAAGAGCATTATATTTTCATTTTATTTTATTTTCATTTTGTAGACCGTTGATGACAAGTCAGTATGGTAATTACCATACAGATACAGTTATTACTTAGTTACCAGCCTACTTTTGTATATGTGAGCAATGGAATAATATCATGAAACCGGTAAAAATTTTAAATATTTGGCGTCGGTCGGGATCGAACCCGGTTCTCCAGATTCGCAACCTGACACTCAGGCACGAGGTTTATATATTTTGTGTTTACCAGGTGCTACCCAAAATATCCAAAAATTATTTTCTATCCGAGTGTCATCCTTGGGGAAACATCTGAGAGATCAGTATGATTTTTTCGTGAGTGTAAAAAGCAACGTGTTTCGCTTCGAGGAGAGCTTACAAAAATTTCAGATCGATCTCTGACTATTCTTTCAAATCCTGACACACACTCAAATAGTTAGTTCTCTGGTCGTTGGACGTGCTGGCGTAGAGCGAATTACATCTTCAAATTTTCAATCAAAATTCGTTGGCACAAACTCCAAGATATTCCATTGGATTCCTCCAAGTCATCGATTGTTCTACGCACGACGATCAGACATGAACGGATCACAATTGATAATCAACCACTTTTAATAAAAGAAAACCACTCGTATACCCTTGCATGACTCAAAGCTTCTTCCCCGTGAGTCCTCAGAAGAAATTCGACAGTTTCCGCAGCTGATTTTCTCTAACAGGAAAGCAAACTTTAGTGCCTGCCATTGAAAAATCGATGAAAAGGTCAGCGCTTAAAAAAAATGAAATTACACTGACCGGTCAGATGTTTACCCAAGGATGACATTTGGGCAATAGATCCAAAAGGGTGTTATTGAGAGAAGTCGGAATAGGGTATTCTCTCATATTTTTTTTATTTATTTTTCTTAAAGAACAGTTATATCTAAGAGTACCTGTGAAAACTCGAGTTAAAAATTCCTTTTAATAAGCGAGATATTAATTTTTAAAATTTGATTTTATTGTGTCACGTGATAGTGACGTACTAGTTGTACAGTACCTGCGTGCTATCAGTGGTTCATGCGGCCTCTTATCACATTCGAACATGAAGTAGGGATTTCAAAATTTCAACTGGTCTCCCATTGGCAGTGCCGTAACTAAGGCGTGGCAAAGGTGGCGCACTCCACGGGCGCAGAATTCTTAGGGGCGCAAAATTTTAATCATTTATATGGTTTTAGATCAATAATTTCGAAAATCTATTTTCTAAATTTAGCAAATAATTATCTATAGATAGGCCAGTCGGCAAGGTGTTTATTTTGGAAATAATTGGTGACAAGCTGGCTTAAATTTCATTCTTTTTATTGATACCTCCAAAAAGACATACTAATTTTGCATCCTTTAGCGACCCCGCCAACTTGGGTCAAAGGTGCAAAAAATAAGAATACAAAATTAAAGCTCGTAATTTCCTGTACATAAAAGGGTTCTTACATTTTTTGTCTAGGATGAACTCTCAAAGAGTTAACCAGAATAACAATTTATGATAGAAATTTAAATTACTCAAAAAAATAAACAATATTAGGTATTTAATACTTAGTATATATCTTGTTCCATTTAAGTCATTCAGTATTATAGAGAATTGGGCTTAGTTTTGAACTCTCTGATTAGTTGAAATTGGAGACAAGAAACAGTTTTACCCAATGTAATTTCGGCTACTTAAAACTGGCGCTGATGCGAGCGCCATCTGCTGAATGGCTTAAATGGAACAGAGTATACACGATTTTGCTGGTGAGCGGTTACTAACAACTTAAACTTGAAATTTGTCTAAAATCGGTTTAGATCATTTCATCTGAAATTTCGACACGTATTAAATACGCAATATTGTTAATCTTTAATCGTGTCAAAATTTTAAATGAAAATATGAGACTAAGCCGATTTACAGATGTTTTAAATTTTAGAAAATGTTCATGTAAGCTTAAGTTGTTAGTAACTCGCGAATCAGAAGTTTATTTTGTTTTTATTTTCTTCATATGTAGGGGCGCAAATATTTTTTTTTTGCCACAAGCGCTCAAAACCCGACTTACGGCTCTACCCATTGGTAGGTCATCTAGTACATCAGCAAAATTTAAACGATTTATATCTTTTGTATCAATCAATTTATATGATTTTTTGTTTTTTCCCTGTTGTTTACCTATCAACACTAATATTTTTAATAAATTTTTAATATTGGTAGTCCTCAGAGAATACCCTATTAGCGCCCTACCAAACGCCAGAAAATAATTCTCGGTTATTTTTTCTAGCACCTCGTATGTATGAAGAAAGTATTATAAATAGTAAAAATTTTGTAGTTGTCACTTAAGGGCGGCGAATTATATATTTTTTATATTAACGAAGTATACAACCCGCAATAACCCGTGCCTGCAAGGCATTTCCAAATGGCTACATCTCTTAAGCCTGTTTTACACAATCATATATTTACAATTAAATTTACATGCAATTATTTTCATTTTTACCTCCCGGTACCCTTGGTAAGGGAGGTATAAGGATCGTGCTAAAAATCGCATATCGAGATTTTGGTAAATGACCACGTTTTAAGGTCCCTACAATCCAATTTTAACAATTTCACGATTATGTCTGTGTGTATGTGTGGATCCTCCACTTTAACTCAAATACTATCATTCAGAAAATTTTGAAATCTTGTATTTCGAACTTTTTCTGTAATGGAAAGAGCCCATTATATTTTGGTGAAAATCGGATAACCGGAAATGGCACTTTACTAGCTCAAAATAGTTTTTCTTCGAAAAATACCTTTAAATGTTATTTTTCCAAGATTAATGTTATTATAAAAATTAAAGATTATTAAATTTTCTATAGATTTGCATTAATACTTTTTCTATATATTTTCGGGATAAATTTACAAAATTATCTATAATTTGAATTTTAGAGCCTACGCTTTAAACAAACAAAACGCAGTTATTCAAATATTCAAATGTATGTAACTGACAGATAAATGTCATTTTCAGAGAACTAATCATTTCAAAATAATATTAGTAACGTTTTAAAAAGAAAAAAGTAAATAGAACAATAGAAAAGGAATTCAATATTGTTTCCAGCATAAGTAAATATGTAGGTATGTATTTAGATTAATAAAAATTAACGATTCACATAAAAGTTTAAGCTATAATCCTCATTTTTGGATTAGTGAATTCTATTCTATCCCGGTATTTAAAATTTAATATTCATTTTATTATAGCTTCGGTGGCGCAATGGTTAGAGCAACGCCTCATGTCATGAGTGCCCTCGGGGCTCTGGGTTCGAATCCCACTAAGGCATGGATGTGTGTGAATGTGAACCCACTCTGTAAATTGGGATTTAATCCTGTTGAAGGATTTAAAAAAAGGTAGTTACTTAGATTAGATTAGACTACTCGTATATTTTAAGAAATAAACTGTCAAAATTAGAGTAAAATTCGCTAATCCAAAAATAGGGATTAACTTAATCTTTTTTGTATAAACGATCAAATGTTTGTGTCATTTTTAACTGTTGCCTACTAAAGTATATTTTTACTTACTTGTACGAAATAAAGGAAGTATTGTAATCGCGAAAAATTTCGGTTTTGAGATTTCAACGGAAATATCCATTTTGACCATCCCTGAATCCATTTTGACTAATTTCGTCGTGACGTCTGTACGTACGTGCGTATGTATCTCGCGTAACTCAAAAACGGTAAGCCGTAGAAAGTTGAAATTTTGTATTTAGGACTGCTATAACATCTAGTTATGCACCTCCCTTTTTGGTCATTACATGATTTCTAGAAATGGTACATTATTTGAAGCCTATAATAAATTTTAATGAAAAACTATCTTAAAATATAATCTAACACTTTTCAAATTTGGTATATAAGACTTTTATGTCAATTGGAATAACATAGTGGATTTTGGTTAAAACCGGCTAACCGGAAGTGACACATTATCTGAAGTTGTTAACAGTTTTTCTTCAATAAAATGGTTTAATTTTGATTTTAAGAAATAAATGCTTCAAATAAAATTTTTAGAGAATTAAATTCTGTGTCTAGCACATTAGTATTATTAAATTAGCCCTTTGTATAAGCGAGATATGTATATTTAAAACATATATACTTTTTGGTTTTTGTAATGAAGCTTGCTGTGGATTAGGACAAAAAATAACAAAAAAATAAAAAATAGATGCTAATGTCAAATCACGTCAAATGCGTGCAATTTTATACTTGGGTCTATACTTCATATTGGTCTTGTGTACAAGGAAGTCGTGTGGTGTCCACATCAGATTTTTATTTTGTCGTCTTTATATCAACAGTTTCGCCTAAATTCGTTTTAAAACTTATTCCGCGCAATAACAACTGCGAGAACATAGGTTAGTCCAGTACGTGGGGGTTTTTTGAATGCAAAAGGTGGGGTAGTAGCTATTTTTTAGTATGTTGTTAAGCTTGGGGCCCTAATGGAAAATCCAAGTTTTCGACCTCGAGGCGCATGCGCTCGAGCTGCCATCTTGGATTTTAGGTACAAAAAGATGGTTTTTTGATAATAACTCAAAAACGGTGGCTTTCACAACAAAAGATGTTCTATACAAAGTTAAAGAGGACAAAATTTCCTACATTCTTTGTAGAAATTTTTTTTTGTAGCACACATATGTTAGGAGTTACGACTCCGTGAAGTTGCACTATTTGAAAAAAATGCGGAAACTTCATTTTGGTTGAGTTTTATTTTATTATTTTTATTATATATCATTATATTTTCATAATTATAAGAAAAACTAAAAGGCACTTGAATATTAGCATTTAACAGTATTATACTTTTCATAAACAAATTTAAAGGCGAAAAGTATATCGCATTTTTTGTATAAATTTAAGAATAGTAAATTATGACTTTAGAATAAAATAAATAAATAAATAAATATATCATCACGGCTTATTACCCATTGCTGGATGTGCCAATCTGCTTGTATACAGATATCGGTAATGATGAAATATTTTTTATGACTTTAGAGCGTTACAAAAATTAATTTCTACTACACTTTGGTACGTTTCGATGGTCCGGGTTGGTTATTGTCGGTGTCCTGGTCGTAGTTGTCTGTGTCCTGGTCGTAGTTTTGGTCCGTAGCCTGAATAATGTCGTCATCCTCGTCCTCGCTTTCAATGCAGATTTCCGGCATATTTCCGCAAGATTCTCCGTTGCAGAAGCCACATACAACCGAACATTTAAGTCCAGCCTTTCGGCAGCTGCAAGCCCCACCACACCCCTTTTTGCAGTTACAAGATAACGATTTTAATAAGGAATCGGGAGCTGGTTTTTCCGCCATTGTTATGGGAGTGAGCCCGTAAGCGCCATGCTTCCAACCCCAGTCTTCAGGATTTTTCTCTATGCCTCGGTATACTAGATCTGCGGGATGTCGACGCTACTTGAGGTTCGTTATCTTTTTTACGACAAAACGCGGCGATCAGTTTTTCACTAATATAATTTTTTGACATGCGCCATGCACAGTTACAGAAAATAGTGTTCTCAAAATGAGCGTATGTGCGCGATTACCTCGTAACTCACTCGATTTTAAAAGTGTCTTTACACCTCTTTCCTTTACAACGACAACGTCACTTTCACTTAAAGTTTTCTCACAAATAAAGCACAAATCAACTTGGGGATTTTCCATTATAACAACGTAATCTTCTGCAAGCTAGACAAAGCACACTGACGCATACAGCGTATTAATATAAAATTAAAGTAGTCTCTTTAAAAATTATTTCAATATGATTTGCATTTGTTTAAATTATTTATTTTAGTTGTCAACAGCCAAATAACAAAATGTAATACCTACTTTTTTTCAAATAGTGCAACTTCACGGAGCTGTAACTCCTAACATATGTGTGCTACAAAAAAAAATTCTACAAAGAATGTAGGAAATTTTGTCCTCTTTAACTTTGTATAGATCATCTTTTGTCGTGAAAGCCACCGGTTTTGAGTAATTATCAAAAAAAACAAATTTTTTCCCTATAACTCTGGTAGCACAGGGTTTTCGTTTCTGCAAAATAGATTTCTTATCAGGTTCTATTGTACTTATTGACTTGACCTCGCCTGATACACAATTTTTTGTCCGTTGTATCAAAGTGGAAAACAATGTGTTCAATTGAAAACAACTTACAAAATTCAAAAATCTCGTTAAGTGCCTTCTGATCAAACCTCGTACATTGTAATGTTATTCTCGCTTATTTTATAAATTCCTAAAGACTTTCTCAAGTTTTCTATATATTTTAATTACGAATTATTAAAAACTATGACAAAGGATATACTCGTATTAATTAACATCATCTTTGAGGAAGACGTCTTCCTCACTTTCTATACAAATAGAAATAAAACCTGAATCAATTAATGCTTCATTTGAAATACCTCTCACACAATACTCATGACTTATTCACGAGTACATGCAACATCTTCTCTATAATAACACAGCAAACAAATGCCAAATGACGATCCTGGCCAAGCCTACTAGATGCTGACATCACTTTCTATTAAAAACTGCTAAACGATGACGGTGAGTACATCAGAAGGAAATCATAAACGCATCTCTTCCTAATTGTCTTTTATTCTCGCTGAATACTTTCACTGGGAAATTGCTGGTGTTTTCGACAATAATTTGGTTATAAGGTCACACATTAAACGTTTACGAGGTATAAATTGTGGAGAAATCTTTAAGAGATTGTTATTGGCTTTCAAGATGTCTTCTAATTAAATTTAACACAATGAGAATGTTAATAATCTTGTAAGAAATATTTTGTTCTAAAGATTTATAAGCTATAAATATATTAATTTAATAGCATATAAAATAGATTTATTGATGCTGTAGAGGTGTCTCAAATAGTGATGCACGACGAGGCCAGAGTACTCTCGCATCTCGTCTCGTCTCGTTGCATTATGCGAGACGAGAACGAGATTGCAGTTTAAAATTCGAGACGATATCGATATAACAACTGCGAGAAGCGAGAATCTCGCAATAAAAAGTATTTGTAAATTTATAGCTTTCATTCATAAATTCAATGAAAAATGCACCGTACAAGGTATAGAATCAACACTAATTAATGCATAGAACACGTAAATATGAAAATTATATGAATTCACAATATTTTTTGAGTCTATTTAGAGTCGATTAATATCGGTCTATGAGCGAGAAAATGCAAAAATAAAGACAAAATCGGTATTGCATCTAATAGAACTAATTTCAGCCCCTAATTCACCCCAGTTGAAACCACGGTTAATAAAACTCTTGTCGCCCCTGGAAAGTAAAGGATGTTATATTAAGCGCCGATGGGAGCCAACAGGGAGAGAAGCGGAGTGATTGGTTGCCAGCGGGTTACCAGTATAGCGGTTTTTTATGACTTAATCTTACTTAAATATTGGCATATATTTAATAAAAAAGTGTAGGTACTTTTAGTTAAAAAAATAATTTTTAAATGTTTAATTCGTTTTACTGATGATTTAAATAGTTTAGAGATCACAATTTGATGCTAAATTGGATATTTTAGAGGTAAATTAAATTATTTACTAACTTATCACATTTTCTGGTGACCATAAATGAATAAACATTATGTTCGTATTGAAATAATTTGGTGACCAGAATTTAGTGTTTCGTCTCTTTAATATAGTTATACAATTGCAAATACATGGAAGACGGTGCTATTGGTGCGAACTTGTCTCTTGTAGCTAAATAGTCACGTAAATACGTAGTGCGGAAGCGCTTATTTTTATAGCGAGACTCTCCTGCGAGAACGAGATGAGACCCAAAAAAATTTGCGAGATCGAGAGAGAGATCGAGATTACAGATCCGAAAACGAGACGAGATCGATATTTTATATTTCTCGTCTCGCCTCGCGTGCATCACTAGTCTCAAATACTTTTATGTCTCACTAAAGTATTATGAACTGTTTATTGCTAGGATACGGTGTATATAAACATATCTATAACAACCGGGGCATTATATGAGGGCATAATCGATCATTATGCCATCATTATAATCCGCTCCTCGTTTATGGACTTTAAATTAGATATAATATGAATGGTATATAATAAAAATTATTTTCTTTTTAATTAAAATTCATTACAATAATAATGATTGATTACAAAAATTAATACATTAATTAATTACAACAATTAATATAATGAGAAAACAGCATTGACAGCACGACACAGATATCATTTTTACTTCCCGCTACCCTTGGTAAGGGAGGTACAGGGATCGTGCTAAAAATCGCATATCAAGATTTTGATAAATGACCACGTTTTAAGGTCCCTAGAATCCAATTTTAACATTTTCACGATGATGTTTGTGTGTATGTGTGTGTGGATCCTCCACTCTAACTCAAATACTATCATTCAGAAAATTTTGAAACCTTGTATTTCTAACTTTTTCTGTAATGCAAAGAGCCCATTAAATTTTGGTGAAAATCGGATGACCGGAAATGACACTTTACTAGAAGATCAAAATAGTTTTTCTTCGAAATATACCTTTAAATATTATTTTTTCGAGATTAATGTTATTATAAAAATTAAAGATTAGTAAATTTTCTATAGATTTGCATTAATACTTTTTCTGACAGATAAATGTCACTATCAAAGAACTAATCATTTCAAAATAATATTAGTAACGTTTTAAAAAGAAAAAGTAAATAGAATAGAAAAGGAATTCAATACAGTTTCCAGCATAAGTAAATATGCAGGTATGTTTTTAGATTAATAAAAATTAACGATTCACAAAAATGTTAAAGCTAATCCTCATTTTTGGAATAGTGAATTCTATTCTATCCCGGTATTTAAAATTTAATCGTCATTTTATTATAGATCCGATGGCTCAATAGTTAGAGCAACGCCTCATGTCATGAGTGCCCTCAGGGCTCTGGGTTCGAATCCCACTAAGACATGGATGTGTGTGAATGTGAACCCACTCTGTAATTGGGACTTAATCCTGTTGAGGGGTTTAGAAAAAAGGTAGTTACTTGGATTAGATTAGACTATATTTTAAATTTTAAGAAATAAACTGTCAAAATTAGAGTAAAAGTCGCTAATCCAAAAATAAGGATTAACTTAATCTTATTTGTGACTCTTTTCGAAAAAACTTTTTCCTACAACCGTGGGTGAAAAGTACTTTTCACGCATTTATTACAGTGTGTAAAGTGTCACTTTTCAAGCACTAGTGTGTGAAAATTATTTTTCACGCACTAGTGCTTGAAAAGTAAATAAGCGTTGCTAGGCAACATTAAAATTCGGTTAATTTACCTGTCATGTATATAATTAGGTAGTAAATAATAATGAAAGTAATAAAATTTATTAAGAAATATTAATATACACTGTACATGAAACAAATCTAATTTTTTTTAACAGATGGAGTACTAATTTATTTTTTAAGAACATTAACATTTTTTTGATATGTATTCTAACCTTACCTAATTTTCAATATTAATATTAAATGTACAATTTGTACATTATAAAAGACTAATCGTCGTCTGTCTGATATTCTTCCAAGTGTTTAAATTACATTTTGTACTGTGTTATGAGAAAGAGTATTAACAATATTTGAAGCTGCTGGATGCCTGTACACTCAGTATTATGAGAAACATCAGTACCATTTCAGTTGTAGGAAAAATGTTGTATGCAACACGTGTGTAAAATAGTATTTTTTGTCTCGTGGTACAATACATCGCACTCGACCAAAAACGTACTACTTTACACACTTGTTACATAAATAACTATTATTTACTTTAGTTGACTGTGGTTATGGGTTTTATATTATAAAATGTTACCAATAATTTTTTTAGTCCATTTTTTACCTCTCGCTAAGAGAGGTATTGTATTCATGCTAAAAATCGCATATCCAGATTTTAATGAATAAGCACGTTTTAAGGTCCCTAGTATCCGATTATAACATTTTTACGATGATGTCCGTATGTGTGTGTGTGTGTGTGTGTGTGTGTGTGTGTGTGTGTGTGTGTGTGTGTGCGTGTGTGTGTGTGTGTGTGTGTGTGGATGTGTGTGTGTGTGTGTGGATGTTGGATTCACTATCTCTCAAATACTATGAGACTTAAGACATTTTTAACTATGGATTCCTCAATCTAACAATAATGGGAAGAGTCCAATCAGTTTTGGTAACAATTGGACAACCGGAAGTAGTAGTTACAAGAAAAAAATCGTCTAAATATTATTTATCGAAAATTTATGCAAATACTTATATTAAAGAACGTTAAATTCTTTATTCGATAAATATAAATTCATTATTATATCTTCTATAGATTTAGAGATAAAGAAAGGCATATAAAATAATTTGATGTAAAAAATCTCAGATCTAACTACTACAAGGCAAGAAATTCAAATGTTTGTAATTGACCATAATTGACACATAAATGTCTCTGTTAAAAATATTTGTATGCCTCTGTCAAAAATATTTGTATATTATTATGAAGATTATGAAAATAAAAAAAAGTCAACAACGCAAAAGAATATAGGTAAAAAAGAATATAAAAGGAATTTGCGAAAAAATGACGAATATAAAGAAAAAGAAAAGGAAAGTAGAAAAAGAAAATTTCAGGATATTGAATATAACGAAAATGTAAGTATTGTACATAATTTATTTTAAAATATCCCATAGATTTTGCAAATATATGTGAGAATTATTTTGTAGTGAGACATGAATATATGTATTTGTATTTAAAAATATTTTTCGTTTTATATTTAGAGTGGGGCAACTGCTCCTCCCTGTCCCACCTTGGCTACGCCCATTAGTACATAGCATCATAGATATAAAACAATATATCATTAATAAATATATATCATAAACATTGTTACAACAGTAAATTGCTAATTTTCAACACAATATAATTCATCAATCAATCATTAATTAAACTAATAAATATCATCATAAATATATTCCTAACTACTGCTTACTATAAACGGTGAAGTTTATAATTATAAAAACATGAAAAGTTTTGCGTAACCAAGACACATTTCGCAATTCACATGCGTAATTGCAATAAATAAGGCTCTGAAAACTAATTCTCATAAAGTGTCACCAACCTTACGTGTCGGTTGTTTAGTCGTTAGAAAGTTTTATAATCCAACCTACAACACTCATCATTTAACTGTCATAATCACATGAAATGGAACATTAACGCAAACAATGCGAGAAGCAGTTTAACTTACAGGTGTTAATTTTTTACTAACATTGTTTATCCGGTATCAGAAGAAATAAAAAAATCTGATGTGGCCAGCACATTACCTTCCGTCAGTTCTATGTATGTTGTACAAATTTCATACGGAAAGTTCCTTGCTAAATTAAATATTCTATTTCTTGTACATTACCTTCCGGCAGTTGCATGTATTTTATGCAAATTTCATACAGAAAATTATTATTTTGTGACGTGTTCTATATACAGTGTAATGTATCTGCAGAAATAAAAGATTTATTATTATTATTTCTTGTACATTACCTTAAAGCAGTTGTATGTATTTTATACAAATTCCATACAGAAAGCAAAAGATCCTATATTTCCAGTAAAATTATAAGATAAACACACTATGTCAATTTCACTTGACACTGACATCTTTCAATCAGAATTTTCTTAATATAGTAACTGTTTCCAGAGCTATGGCTACTTTATGAAATTTAATTTCTTTATAATTTTTTAACTCTATATCCATTTAATATTAATTATAAAATGCAATCAAATCGTATAGATAATAAAATATTCTTTAATATTTATAATAACATCAAATGTGAAAAAATTATATTTAACATAGTTTTTTCAAGAAAAACTGTTAAAATCTTCAAATGATGGTACTTGCGGTTGACCAATTGTAACCAAAATCTAATCAGCTCTTCATATGGATGTAACGAAGAAGTATACGATAAAATTATAATTTTTGTAACTGTAGTATTAAAGTTATCGCAGACGAAAATTTTGTTACACACACACACACACACACACACACACACACACACACACACACACACACACACACACACACATCCACACACACACACATCCACACACACGCACACACACACACACATACAGACATCATCGTAAAAATAGTAAATTCGTATTCTAGGGACCCTAAAACGTGCTTATTGATTAAAAACTCATCATCGAATTTGTTGACCAAAGGCAATACCTTCCTTACCTAATGGTGACGGAAGATAAAAAGTATCCGTACTCTACTTATAGCCAACAGAGCTGGGCAAAGTACCAAATAAAAATACTCGAGTAACGAGTAAAAGTATTCAATACTCAAATGTACTTTTAAAGTAAAGTACTAGTACTTTGAACACTTTTTGGGAAAAGTACAGAGTACTTTCTAAGTACGTTGTAAAGTACCTATTTCTACACGTAATATAAAATTATGTGACAAATCGCATCTAATTTTATGGTAAAAATATGGAAATTTCATATAAAATTAAATATTTTAGAATTAAATACCAGTTTTATTCCGAAATTATATAGATTAGCTTTTCTAAAATATGTCACCACTCTTTTACTAATAAATATTTAAAGGAATATCGTTTATGTATTTGTTTCCTCCTTAAAATACATAAAGTATTTAATTACAAAAGGTAAGTTCTTCTATATATCAAGTAATAATAGAATAGCTATTTGTTTAAGCAGTATATAAGAAACCTACCTATTTATTGCACTCAAATTTTTTTCTATTACCGTTTCTAAGAAGTATTTTTCAAATAATTTTTTTTTAATTTAACGTTTAACAGTCAACAATAGTATCGTTGGTAATTTACATTTCCGCACTTGTGTGGAAATATATAAAATTAATCAACTCAAATGAATATGGAAACCAAAAACTTTTCTAAATGATAGTAGAAAAATATATAAACTGCATTCTGTTTTCCATTTGGTAATAGAATGACGAACCTGCAAAGATCTGTGGTACACAGATTTCTTCTTTTATGAACGATTAATTGGTGCACAGGCATGTTCGTTGTACTCGTAATAATAAAATAATAATTTAAAATATTAATTTGAAGTACTCTAAGTATTCAGAAATACTCAGAGTATTTATAAGTACTCAGAGTACTTTTCATGTACTCTAAGTACTTTTTAGAGTATTGAGTATGAGTATTTAGAAGAAATATCGCAAGTACAAGTAAAAGTAACAGATTTTAAAATGTACTCGAGTACGCCCAGCTCTGATAGCCATATCAATAATTTTTTTTTATTTATATTTAACAGTTCTTGCTGAATATCTGGTATAATAATAATATTAACTAAAGCCCGTATGGAATGCCATGAATAATTTCTGAATACAATCTGACTTTAACACCATAATAACATCTAAACAAACGGGTTTCTGTAGCAAAAAATCTGTCTTAAATAATCTTATTCCATTCAGTGAGTATGTAGGCAAGTGCTTAGATAATAAAAAAAAATTGACGTTGTGTACACTGATTTCAGCAAAGCTTTTGATAGAGTCAATCACTCCTTACTTAAAAAAAAAGCTGGAATCTTACGGTGTTCACGGTTCTCTTCTGCGGTGGATTGATTCATATATTAAAAATCGTTCTCAGTTAGTATATGTTAATGGTTTCACATCACGCATTATTAAAGTAACTTCTGGAGTACCTCAAGGGTCACATTTAGGTCCTCTACTTTTCAATGTATACATTAACTCCATATCTAACTATTTTCATTTTTGTAACTTCCTTCTGTATGCAGATGATTTAAAAATATATAAATGTACAGAGTCTATCAACGATTGTCATCTACTACAGAAAGAACTTGATAATCTAGTATTATACTGTACTGAGAATGATTTAGCCTTAAATATTTCTAAATGTTACATTGTAAGTTACACAAGAAACAGAAAAGTTATTCATTTTAATTACAACTGGCATAACTTTACACTTGAGCGTAAAATCTCAATAAAAGATCTTGGTATTCTTTTCGATAGCAAATTGCTCTTGAATGGACATATAGATTACATTGTCAATAAAGCTTATAAAATATTGGGATTTATATTCAGATCTTGTAAAGGCTTCACTAAAATTGAACCATTTCTATTATTATATAAATCTATAGTTCGTCCTATAATTGAAAATGCTTGCCAAATTTGGAATCCTATTTAGTCAAAAAATATTGTTTTACTAGAGTCTGTACAGAAAAAATTTGTACATATGTTAAAATTTAAATTTTCCATTGCTAATGACAATTATAACAATACACTTAAAGAATTAAAATTACAGTCTCTTGAACAAAGAAGGTTAATAGCAGACATGCTCCTATTATTCAAAATTGTCAATAACCTTGTTGACGGTCATGATATTATAAATAATTTGAATTTTCATGTTTCACAATCTAACACAAGAAACAAAAATTTATTTTATATTGCAAAGTGTAATTCAAATAATTACAGAAATTCAACTCTAAACAGAATTATGGATACATACAATAAGAACTGTCAGGAATTAGATATCTTTTCATTGTCAATAGCACAATTTAAATCCGCTTTAAACCACAGTGATATATTTTAAACAAAAATATATTACTTAAGTACCACTAATATAAATGTTATTAACGTTAATAAAGGCATGTTCATATTTATGTTCATGTTTATATTTATACTACAGTGTGTTCAATAAAATTCCTAACTCGGAGTAGGCTATGAAAAGAGAAACGTATGTCTGATCATTATTCAATTCAAAAATCAAGATGTCAAAATTGATCTTAAAATGTAATTTTAAGCAGAAAAGACAATAAAGAAGGATACAGTACATCGATATTCGCCGTTTTGTAATTTGTTTTCATTTCTAAAATAAGATTCAAGAAGAAAATCATTGTTTCTTGAGATAACATTTTTGACAATATCTCATGTCAAATTGACATTTAATTAAATATTTTTAAATTGACATACGTTTCTTTGTTCATAGCCTACTCCGAGTTAGGAATTTTTTTGAACACTGTATATTGATTACGTTATTGTAATAATATTGTAAATTGTTCATGTTTTGGCGTGGAAACCTATTATTGGATATAAAATCCGTTGGCTTCCCAAATAAAATAAAATAAAATAAAAAAATAGGTAAAATTCACAGCAATAAAAGGTTTTAGCGCCCTCTGCAATAATTGAAAATGGCTGACATTCATTACCTATCGGCTATACCATTTACATAAACATACTGTCATTTTATGCAGGTCCCATACAGAAAATACCTAGATTTTAAAGTATCATTTTCTTCAAACAGTTTTAGGTCAGGGTCAGGATCCACAGCTAGGTAGATTGTCTTTTTTTTCGGGGAAGACAGCAAATCGTTCGCCAGGGTATTTCGGGATTTTAAACCTCTATGGATATGGGTTATATCCCTAGAGTGGCTTATACACACATCATCTATTAATTTTATTTTTGCATTTGTTACGACGTTCCTTACTTAGATGCCATGTGTGGTGCCCGCCCGGTGCAAACCCTTGTTACAATCACAAGCCGATGCCAGATTGCCAGATAGCTTTGTGGTTGCCCAGTTAATTGTATTTCAAGTTGGAAAGGTAACGGGAGTAGATACCGATCAAGAACAGTCAAGAAAAATTCCGGACCTGACCCGGATTCGAACCCACGATTTCTGAATCCAGAGCATTCTACCACTATCCCGCCGTCTTTATTGAATCATAAACTGAAAATATTTACCTTTTATTATACTAAAATGAGGTGAAAAATGAATTTCCGGGTGTTCCAATAACGTAGTCGTACGTCGTCTGTGGGTGATGTAACGTTGTTAGAGAAGAATGTTACATTATGTCATGGCCTAGTGCCGCAAGTACAGGAAGCACTGAAGTGTGCTACTGTTATTAAATGGACTAAAAATCATAATAGGATTCTTCACAATTAGATTGTTTTTGTCTAGTGTGCCATGAAATGGAAAAGCGTTTGTTTTTTGCTGTAATAACGAATGTTTTATATGGATTACAAGGATCTTATTTGTAATAATTTTTTGTTTTTGCAATGATAAATGGATTAATAATCGTCGGACATGGTATATTAATATAAACTAATTTGGGTGTTTTTTTAATTGCCAAATTACAAAAACTTGATTTGTAACAAGAGATTTCAACAGTACAGTAAGTTACAAACCCAGAAATCAGTTTATTTTATGCTGATCCTATAAAATTTGGAGAAATGAATAATTATAGTAATAGTATGTTGCAAAATATATACGTAGATTTTAATAATAACACAGTAATAATGGATGCACCAGTCCTTTTTTTATCTCCCGCTACCCTTGGTAAGCGAGATATAGGGATCGTGCTAAAAATCGCATATCGATATTTTGGTAAATGACCACGTTTTAAGGTCCATAGAATCCAATTTTAACATTTTCACGATGATGTCTGTGTGTATGCATGTATAGGTATCTGTTATGACGATGGTCACTCGATTTGGATTTAATTTTCGTGTTTAGCATTGTAGTCTTGTGGTTAACAAGTTCGTTTTTTTTCCTAAAGTTTATAAATTCAAATCGAGGTTCAAATCCCACCAGTAAAAATATTGTTTTACTTTTTTATTATTTTGTATTGGTTGAAATTTTGCATACAATGTAATTGTATGTCGTTTGTTGTATTTTTGTTTAAAGTTGCTAATGTTTATAAATTTGTTATTTATCTGTCAAGTACCGCGCGGTCGAATATCTAGTATACACGATTAACGCGCTGGGGATCGAGGGTTCGATCCCACATGAATTTGTATTTTTTTTATATTTTTAATTTAAAATAGCAAGTATTTGCAGCATGATTAGAATCTTGTTTAAACTTATTTTCGTATTTTTAACGGTTTTTTGGGGTACACGGGCCCAAACGCCAATTTTATTCAGAGAGTGTGTGCTTTCTCAAGAGAGCGTTAGCTCTTCATCAAGTCTTAGAGAGAGAGTGTGTGCTCTCTCGGAGAGACGGTGTGTGCCGTCTTCCGCGAACCTGGTGAGTGCCGGGCGAGCAGTTTGTTAGGACCTTGGCTGCCTCTGACTCAGTGGTTAGGTATGTGTCGGCAGCTCGTGAGGGAGTGCAGAAGGTGCATTGTACGGCTACGCACATCGCCGTAGCCGGATGTTTCCGCACAGTGGGGTTTTCCACTGTTTGCTGTAATCGCGATTATCGATGAGTGTTGGTGTGTGTCAACACGGCTCCGTTCCGAAATCGCGATTGATGGTGAGTGTTGTCGAGTGACAACACTGTTACCGTTTTGTTTTTCTCAACTTTGGTGTGTGCCATTGTTGCCCGTTCATTGTTGACCGTTTCTTTGATTGAACGAATCCTGCAAGTATCGCTGGTTCATTTGTATTAGCCGATTATATGGTAGAGATTGCTATTTCCATTTGTTTTATTATTATTCGCTTTTTAATATATTTTAATAAAATATTTTGGAGTTCAAGCCACTCTTTTCAGCGACGCTATAAGAGCGTCCTTCGCCAGATTTACTACTTCTCCTGTGCTGTGTTATCGAAGGATCGATTGGCGCCCGAGAAACCTGTTTTGACAGCAAGGAGAACTACAGAGAACGTCAAGTAAAGTTGACATGTCACGCCTTTTTGGTCATTACACTGTATATATATGTGTGTATGTGATATATTTATGCCTGTAATAAATAATCAACCCGAAGAACGCAAAACGTAAAAATTTAGTTGTCAAAATACAAATTCAATCTCTTTTAAAAACAAAACATTTCATAATAATCCTCCAGATTTTCGTGCTGTCCCTGACTCTAGTTCAAATACTATCATTCAGATAATTTTGAAACCTTGTATTTCTACCTTACTCTAATATGGGAAGAAGCCTTTAGATTTTGGTGTAAATTAGATAACCGGAAATGGTACTTTACTTGAAGCTCAAAATAGTTTTTCTTCGAAAAATACGTTCAAATGTTATTTTTTCAAGATTTGTGTTTGAGATTTTCTACAGATTTGCATAAATACTTTTTCTATATATTTTATGGATAAATTTATAAAATTACCTATAATTTAAATCCCAGAGCCTACGCTTTTAACAAGCACAACTCCTTGGTTACACAGTTAATATCACAAATGTATGTAACTGACAAATAACTAATCATTTCAAATTAATAATAGTAACGTTTTAAAAAGAAAATAGTATCTAGAACCATAGTTATATGGAACAGATCTTAATACAGTTTATAGCATAACTAAATATGTAAGTATGTATATTTAAATTAATAAAAATTAAATAGCGGGAGGTATTGGCCACATCAGATTTTTTATTAAATTTTATCTACACAAGTCGGCAAAATTATTAGGGGAACACCAAAAAAGCTATGTACAGGGTGCCCATTTTAAAAGTTCCGGCCTGAAAATGCATGAATAGGCAATCCATGATACATTTCATAAGTGACTTGGTTTTTAAAATTTTGTTTTGCTCTTATACCTACTGTGATTATTCAATTTATAGTACTAATATTTACCAAGTGGCTTATGAAATGTATTCTGTTTTACCTATTCTTAAAATTTCAGGCGGGAACTTATAAAATGGTCACCTGTATTTAAAAAAGTTTGAACTCTGTCTTCCACATTTGTCTGCAATAATATTACCCACTCTGTTCTAAATAAAATATTATTCAATCCGATTTCCACTTCACAGTATCAATTTACCTACTTACTGATAATATTACACCTGCCTTGAGACAAGTGCTGATTTCTAGTAATCATTACCTAACCTAGTAATTGTAGGCAATCAATAACTATACTGCAAGACTTTGATTGCACATTCGCTACTCATATTCGTCTTGGTTACCTACTGAACGAGTGAAATTAAATTGATTAGAAATTGAAACTATGTTTAATGGTAGATTTATGTAACGAGTTACAGTTTCGTACAAATAAAACACCTTTCTTTTATGGTTTGATAAAAGATGTTATTTGGATTATGTGGCGTAAATGATTAGGTTTATATAAGCGTGTTTATAATGACGGTAGTGTTACAATAATTATTATTATGAGAGTAATTTGAAAAATTCGTGGCCTATCGCCTACCTATGAAAACATATAGCTTTCGGATTGAGCTTATTTTTACCTCCCGCTACCTTTGGTAAGTGTGTGTGTGTGTGTGTGTGTGTGTGTGTGTGTGTGTGTGTGTGTGTGTGTGTGTGTGTGCGCGCGTGTGTGTGTGTGTGAGTGTGTGTGTGTGTGTGTGTATGTGTGAGTGTGTGTGCATGCGTGCTTGCGTGTGGTGTGTGTGTGTGTGTGTGTGTGTGTGTGTGTGTGTGTTTATGCGTGGTTCCTATTTACGCTCTAACTCAAATACTATCATTCAGAAAATTTTGAAACCTTGTATTTCTACCTTATTCTAATATGGGAAGAAACCATTAGATTTTGATGTATATCAGATGACCGGAAATGGCACTTTACTTGAAGCTCAAAATAGATTTTCTTCGAAAATTACCTTCAAATGTTATTTTTTCAATATTTTTGTTATTATAAAATTAAAGATTATTAAATTTTCTACAGATTTGCATAAATACTTTTTCTATATATTTTATGGATAAATTTATAAAATTATCTGTAATTTTAATCCCGGTGTCTACGCTTTAAACAAGCAAAACTCCTTGGTTACACAGTTCATATATCAAATATATGTAACTAACGGATAAATGTCACTGTCAAAGAACTAATCATTTCAAACTAATAATAGAGTACGTGCACGTCACGTTAACAACTGTGCCAAAATCAGTTGAGTGGAAGTAAACATCTGCTAGCGAGTGATAATTTCAATTCAATTCCAATCAAGGTGGATCAGCAGAGTCTGTATCTGACATGTGATATATTATGACGTTTGGTTATAAAAGCCATTTTCGTGTGACTAAATTAAAATCATATAGTACCTAAAATGAACTCAATATAATTTAATAAATTACTTCAAATATCAAAAAGTCAAAAATATGTAACATATCAATCACATAGTAGCATATGTTTACTTCCACTCAGCTGATTTTGACATGGTTGTCAACGTGACGTGCACGTACTCTATAATGTTTAAAAAAATACAGTGTGTTCAAAAAAATTCCTAACTCGGAGTAGGCTTTGCACAAAGAAACGTATGACAATTTAAAAATATTTAATTTAATGTCAATTTGACAAGATATTGTCAAAAATGTTTTTCTTCTTGAATCTTATTTTAGAAATGGAAACAAATTAGAAAACGGCGAATGTCAATATACTGTATCCTTCTTTATTGTTTATTCTCCTTAAAATTAGATTTTAAGATCAATTTTAACAACTTGATTTTTGAATTAAATAATGATCAGACATACGTTTCACTGTTCATAGCCTACTCCGAGTTAGGAATTTTTTTGAACACACTGTAGTAAATATTACCATAGTTATATGGAATGGATCTTAAAGGATTCGGAAGAAGCTAATGGTGCTATTTTGTAACTTTGCTCTGTAAGACTGTAACTCTGTAGACTCTGTAAGCTATAGAGCTCTGTAAGACGACAGCTTACAGAGTAGTAAAATTATCTATTCTGTAACTCCCTCTGTAACAAGTCTCGCTACAGACTTATTCTTATAGAATGCCTAACTTCATTCCTGTCTAGCTGTCAAATATGCTACAGTATATTTGACAGTAATTTTGTAGGCATTCTAAAAAATATGAAATAAAAACGATTTTTATATAAATAATACACTATAAAATGGTAGGTATGTTGGTTCAAAGATACATATTCTATAATATATTTATGTAGTTGAATAAGCAATAGATTCCATCACGATTTTTTCATTATTATTAATTTCTATAAATACATCAGATTTACACATATGTAATATATAGGTTAATGATTAAATGAAATATATAATTATTGAATCAAAATAGGTTATGTTTTGATATTTGCAGGTAATCAATTTCTGTCATTGTTGTAATCAATGCTTATCATTGTTAATGATTTTTTTTATCTCCTGTGTTTTAATTTTTGTAATCTTTTCTCCTCGCCAGTGTGATCTATTAATATTAATTATGCAATCATCATTTAATGACTGTTTCAATTATTCTATGAAACTGTGAATAGTTCTCTACCATTAATTTGTACTCGTACAAGTAGGTAGGGATTTCTTCAAATTATCTTGACTGACGGAAACTGCCCTTGCCTTAGCTTTGAATCAATAATTATGACAAATTCTTAAGTATTGCTCTTTAAAATTATTCAACTTTATATTAAAGAAAAAAAGTCACTTTAATTAAAGTTTTACAATGAGTTTGTTTAAAAACATTTCTTAATTAGTAATGTAATTCATTATCTGGTACACTGATCTGAATGGATTTTGATAAGTCTGGAAAAATCTTCTCGATTTTCATGCTAAAAATATTTTTTTAAACATAAATTTCTATAAGAATTGGTAGGAAGTAATTACCTTCTATGTTTTTCATTTAATAATAGATATAATAAAAATTGTTAACTTTTGCTATTAATTTCTATATTTGTTTAAATTTTTTATATAAAATATATATTTGACGTTTCAATATGCTCTATAAATACTTTACAGTCAATATTTTGGCGCTGTAAGATTTATAGAAATTTCTATAAGTCTGTAGCGCTTACAGTATTGTAACTTGGTTACAGAATAGCAAGTTGCTTACATCCTGTAACGTTGGTTACTTACAGAGGCTATAGAGCTTATAGAACGGTACAGAATAGCACCATAAGTCTGGGCTTGAAGATGACCCTTAAAATGCTGGTCGAATAATTATCACCCATCATTTTTTACCTTCCGTCACCTTTAGGTAAGGAAGGTATTGTCTTTGGTCAAAAAATTCGGTGGTGAGTTTTTGATGAATAAGCACGTTTTAGGGTCCCTAGAATACGATTTTATTATTTTTACGATGATGTCTGTATGTGTGTGTGTGTGTGTGTGTGTGTGTGTGTGTGTGTGTGTGTGTGTGTGTGTGTGTGTGTATGTGGATGTGTGTGTGTGTAACAAAATTTTCGTCTACGATAACTCTAATACTACAATTCCAAAAATTATAATTCTTTCGTATTCCTCTTCGTTGCATCCATATGAAGAGCTGATTAGATTTTGGTTATAATTGGTCAACCGGAAGAACCCTTATTTGCAGATTTTAACAGTTTTTCTTGAAAAAACGATGTTAAATATCATTTTTTCACATTTAATGTTATTATAAATATGAAAGAACATTGTATTCTCTATACGATTTGACTGCATTTTATACTTCATATTAAATGGATATAGAGTTATAAATTTATAAAGAAATTAAATTTCATAAATTAGCCAGCTATGCTAGAAACAGCTACTATATTAAGAAAATTCTGATTGAAAGATGTCAGTGTCAAGTGCAATGACATATTCGTAGTATATTTGTGTCAGGATCTTTTTGCTCGAAATTTTCTGTATGAAATTTGTATAAAATACATACTACTGTCGAAAGGTAATGTACATACAAGAAATTTATAATCTTTTGCAAGGAACTTTCTGTATGGATTTTATAGAAAATACATACGCCTTTACGAAAATTCTACCGGTAGATACCGCATCTACCGACTGTGTTCGAAAACACTGCCGGATTCATGAAGAATCTAATCTCAAAAAAAAGTAGTGATGCAAAGCGAAGCGTGCGAGGTAAAAGTGGAAATGTGTTCAAAGTAGGACTCTGCTCAGTTTGTTAACTACGTCAAATTTCTAACCTGTTTAAAATTTTCAATTTTTTTCATAGGTTATGGATCTACCCTGTTTACCACTCGCGTTCTTAAAATAACGATTCTGGTAGCTATAACCTGTTAAACAGCTATTTACTGGTAACAGTTTACCGGTAGAATTTTTGTAAATACCTCATATACCTGACGGAAGGTAATGTGCTGGCCACATCAGATTTTTTAAGACTATATCTAAAGCGTGATCTAAAGTAGCATAAAGAATTTTGTAGAAATGTGTCTCCATTTGTGTAGGTTTTATAATTTTGGGCTCTATATATACCGTGTTTACTGCCATCTGTTGGTCAGGACATAAACTTTTCAAATAACATTTTTTTCTTTTTCAGTTTCATTCTCCACAACACCAAAACCCCGTTTCAAATTCGCATCTCGTCGCCCTTTCCTCACTCCATCAACTTCCACCTCATCCACGGAATCTTCTTCCACTTCTTCTGAACTTGAAGACCTCTCCAATGAAGACCCTGAGGTGGACGCTCACGACCAAATGCTGGAATCCTCTATCCAAAGAATCAAGTCGCATGAGCACCAGGATAACAGTATCCAGGACACGGGAAAAGATGGAAAGACTAGTGGGAAGGATGAGAAGAAAGATAGTCTGGAGCAAATTGGGGATATTGGGTTGAGTTTGCATCCCCTGAATAGGGTGGTACCAGGAAGGAGGAAGACGTCAGTCAGAGGGAGTACAACCACGACGACTAGTACTGAGAGGAGTAGTACTGAAAAGGTTATTTCGACGTTCGGTAAGTAAGAATATATATATATAGAGTGTAAATGAAATAAGTGCATTAAATTTAACCAGTAATATAACTCGTCGAGAGCAACAATATTTCTTAATAACTTTTTCTCGAAATCGCATATTTTTTAGCATTTTTACAACCCCGTAAATATTAAACATGTGTCGAACGTTTCTTCAACGTCAATATAATGACGTCAAGTTACGACGTCGCATCGGCCAGAAACGTCGAAAATTTTACCTTAAACACACGTCGCCTAAACGTCATTCATTGACACGTCGATGTTGTGTTGCTTGGGTTATTAATAATTGTGACTGCAAGTGTCACCGATAACCAACAATTTTTGAGCTGTTTGTATCCCACTTGAATACGGCAGCAGCCATTTGTTCTCCATGGGCGGGTAACGAAATATACAGCAAATCTTTAAAAAAAATTAACTCAAAATCTCAAAAACTTAGAAAAAAAGTTATTAAGAAATATTGTTGCTCTCGTCGAGTTACATTACTGGTTAAATTTAATGCACTTATTTCGTTTATACCCTGTATGTGATTCATCGGTCTGTCCTCCTTTATAACTCTTTTATTTTAAGTCAGATAGAAAAACTCTTCAAATATAATTTATTTGATATATTATTGTCTATCTACGTACCATATGCATTTGTATACAAGGTGCTCCGTTTAAGCGCAACAATATGTAACTTCCCATATATATTTATTTATTTTGATAGCAAATTAGATTCCCTTTAAAAAAGTATTAAGTTATAAGGGGTCTAAAATTATAAATTAAGAAGCTATTAACCTTTATTCGTTGAATGATATGTTTGTATCATGTTATTATTAACTAAGTAAGCTATGGATAATTTGATCAATTGTTTCGAATTTAAAAAAACAAGTTGTCAATATACTCTTAGTTTGCTCTTAGTTTATCTTTGTTGATATTGATGTGAAAATGGTGCGTTCTGTACAAACTAATTTGTTTTCAAGCATTTATTATAATTTTGCATTATATAGTCTGTCACTAAATTTTAATAGCCTCTTTGTAATTAGTGTAATGTTTAAAATAAGTATTAATAAAAAATTATCAAAATTTTATATTAAATTATGGTTTTTTCCACTATGAACTACTATTTTTTATGATCGTAAATAACTTCTTAATTTATAATTTTAGACCCCTTATTACTTAATACTTTTTTAAAGGGAATCTAATTTACTATCTAAATAAATATATATGGGATGTTCCATTAAGAAATATAAAGTTACATATTGTTGCGCTTAAACGGAGCACCCTGTATACAAATGCATATGGTACGTAGATAGACAATAATATATCATATAAATTATATTTAAAAAGTTTTTTTTTATCTGACTTAAAATAAAAGAGTTATAAAGAGAGGACAGACCGATGAATCACTGTATATCGCCTTGGCCAGTTGTTTGTGTTAAATATACATAAGTAATGCTGGTTGTATTGTACTTATCTCTTTACTTACCTTAGTCAACTTCGTTATAATTTATTTATTATACTCAACGGGATTATAATTATCCTGACAAGTAAATATTATGACATCGATTAAGAACTACTGTAAATCAATTAGTACTAATAGAAAATTAAACAAGCATATACAGTACTTGCGCCCTTACCTCTGCTAGTATTGATAATAACATATTTTATCTTTTTGTTTCAGACCGTCTGCGCACCCGCCAACGTCTCCGCGTCTCCCCCTCCACCACAACAACCACCCCTTCACCCCCCACTCGCTCCACCCTGCGCCGACGACGACCCCAACCCCAGGTGCAAGCCGAACCTTCGGTTCAACCCCAAATCACGCCGTCAGAACAACCGCAAATAGATCAGAAACTTCAAGTAGCTCAGTTGAGAGAACAACCCCAGCAGAGGGTGAGGGTATATGAGAGAACGACTACCACGACACCAGCGTCGGTGTTGATAACTACGGGAAGCTACAGGCCGATTACGATAGAGTATGATTATTATGATGAGGGAGATGTGAGGATAGTGGGGCAGTTGCCAGCCAATAGCAAGGTAAAGAACATTTCACAAAAGCGATAATCATATGGGTGTGTGTGTGTGTGTGTGTGTGTGTGTGAGAGAGAGAGAGTGTGTGCGTGTGCGTGTTCGTGTGCGTGTTTGTGTGCGTGCGTGCGTGCGTGTGTGCGTGTGTGTGTGTGTGTGTGAGAGAGAGAGAGAGTGTGTGTGCGTGTTCGTGTGCGTGTTTGTGTGCGTGCGTGCGTGTGTGTGTGTGTGTGTGTGTGTGTGTGTGTAACAAAATTTTTGTCTACGATAACTCTAATACTACAATTCAAAAAATTATAATTCTTTCGCATTCCTCTTCGTTACATCCATACGAAGACCTGATTAGATATTGGTTATAATTGGTCAACCGGAAGTACCCTCATTTGAAGATTTTAACAGTTTTTCTTGAAAAAACGATGTTAAATATCATTTTTTTACATTTAATGTTATTATAAATATTTCGAATTTTAAATGGCACAAAATAGACCCCTGTGGTGCACTCTCCACGCCAGCAATGAGTGCCCGTGAGGTGACGCCTGGTAAACGCCCGCACGGTATAAATATTTCATCATCATTACCGATATTTGCGTACAAAGCAGATTGGCACACCTAGCAATGGGTAATATGCCGTGATGATATATTTATTTATTTATTTATTTATTTATAAATATTAAAGAGCATTGTATTCTCTATACGATTTGAATGCATTTTCTACTTCATATTAAATGTATATAGAGTTATAAAATTATAAAAAAACATTCTTAAATTAGCTAACTATGCTAGAAACAGTTACTATATTAAGAAAATTCTGATTGAAAGATGTAAGTGTCAAGTGCAATTGACATATTCGTAGTATATTTGTTTTATAATTTTACTCGAAATATAGGATATTTTTGTATGGGAATTGTATAAAATATATACAACTGTCGAAAGATAATGTACATACAAGAAATTTAAAATCTTTTGCAAGGAACTTTCTGTATGGATTTTATAGAAAAGAGGCATTTACGAAAATTCTACTTGTAGATTCCGCATCTACAGACTGTGTTCGAAAACACGAGTGGTAAAAAGTTACCGTGTTTGAAAAATGTTCAATATCTACCAGATCTATCTACCGGATTCATGAAGAATCTAATCTCAAAAAAGGTAGTGATGCAAAGCGAAGCGCACGCGTTTAAATTGTAAATGTGTTCAAAGTAGGACTCTGCTCAGTTTGTTAACTATATTAAATTTCTAGCCTGTTTCAAATTTTCAATTTTTTTTATAGGTTATAGATCTACCCCTGTTTACCACTTCCGTTCTTAAAATATTGATTCCGGTAGCTATAACCTGATAAACAGCTGTTTACCGGTAACAGTTCACCGGTAGAATTTTCGTAAATGCCTCATATAACTGACGGAAGGTAATGTACTGGCCACATCAGATTTTTTTTTAATTGGACGATGTTCAAATGAAGTACCATAATATTATAAAATATTTGAGAAAAATGCAAATGAAAATTATGATTTTATTTAAATCTGATTTAATAGATTGTTTTGAAGAAAACAATTGAATGTTTCGTTTGATGTTAATAATTGTAGTTTAATGTCAAAAAAAATATTTCATAATCATCGATATCGACATTCAAAGCAGATTAGCACACCCACCAATGAACATATGGGCCTATTCTGTAACTCAGTGGTTAATTTTTAACAACTGGTTATAGCTATTAACATACCTAGGAATGTTATGTATATCATAACTGCCGAAGATGTTGGTTTAAGACATCTAAGGCTTGTTATGATTAATAACATCCGTGGTTTGTTCAATAGTTTATCGGTTTCAGAAAATTAAGACATTATTGATAAATACCATTTTTTGAAATTCTCTCATTAATGCTACTTTCAGATTGCTATGGTTAACAGAACAATTATTTTGACATATGTCAATATGACAAATACTCAAATTATGTGCTTTATTCATCATGTTTATTACTTTAGAATAAAGTAGACCGTATTTAGAACGATAGGGTAACGTTATTTGTATGTATTAATGAAGAGCATTATATTTTCATTTTATTTTATTTTCATTTTGTAGACGGTTGTTGACAAGTCAGTATGGTAATAATATTACCATACAGATACAGTCATTACTTAGTTACCAGCCTACTTTTGTACATGTAAACAATGGAATAATATCCTGAAACCGGTAAAAAAATCTGATGTGGCC